>QLSR01001487.1:2450556-2470206 GCA_031780015.1 Citrullus colocynthis
GGGGGGGGGTGGGGGGGGGGGGGTCTGAAATGAACATTGGGAGAATGAGAGAGAAAAGAAGATGGGCAATAATTTTGGAGGAGAGAGGGATTTGAAGGGTAGGGTGTCCCCCACAAAGACACATGCTGATTTCCCAAAGAGCCATTGGTCATTTTCTCTTAGGAGAAGGGAGAGTTGATGTAGGGGTAGGGGGAGAAATGAGAGGGTGTTGTCACTTTCAAAGGCCTCATTTAAGCTTCTCTCTGTGGGGTCACAGTGTGTCCACTGTTACCTATGCCTCTGTTTTCGTGAAATATTTACTACTACTTGAGTATCATTACTACAAATTTGTTTTTTATCTTACGTACTATTATGGATTACACTCTAAGTTTTAAAACAAGTTGATGTGCACGTAATGATGAAGGGAGCATAAAGAGTTTTTCATACTCACTTAAGTTGAGTTATAAAATCTAGAGTTAATATGTTAGAGTTAGGAGTCTATATTTAAAGTGTAGGATTGTAAGATAAAATTTATCGATAAATTTACAAAATAAGAAAAGAGAAAAAGATACAATTCTTTAAAAAATGTGTGAACTTAAATACCAAATACTATTAAAATTTGATTGTTTAACAATTAACACCTAACTTATGAAGTTGGTGGGACAAATATCTCGCAAATCTAGAAAAATTTTACACTATCCTTCCCCACAAAAACTCATATGCATTTCTTTTCTTCTATCTACTGATGATGTTGAAATGAGCAAAAGGAAAAGGGTAAAACACTTGGGATTTGGGAGGGGGCTGGATTTTGTACCTTACTTTTGAGTCCTTCTTAATTGTCTATGATATGACATCTTAAATTTGAAAGTTTAGGTGGAAGGTTTAGTAAGTTTGAATTTGAGTTTAAGAAACTATTGTGCATGTGTTAATTAGTGAATGAATGTGACAAATAGGCATGGCAAACAACATTCATAGTAATGAAAAATTAACACAAATTTTAATCCAATTATAAAGTATTATTGTGACTGGAAAGTAAGAGGGAGAATAGTGTCTATGGTGTTTTGGAGTGCAACCAATAATGTGGGTTCAACTTTTATAACAAAAAAGCACCCATAAATATGATCTCCCACTCTACAATGAATTAGAGGTTGGAGTGCCATGATTAAAAAAATGTAGCTTAACCCAACTTATAATTATGTATTTAAACTCATATATTATTGAAAACTCGATATTAAGCAAGCTTAAAACACAAGTCCATTTTTGCAATCCATGCTTGGTCTTTTTTCTTAGGTATAATTCAATATCTTTTTAATAGCAATAGAAATAATAATAATAATAATAATAATAATAATAATAATAATAATAATAATAATAATAAAAGTATCAAAACATTGTTAAATAATTTATTGAACAAATTCAACAATTTCAAATGTTATATCAACCAAAATAATAATAATAATAATAATAATATCAATAAAAGAACAGCATAGTTTAACTACATAAATCTTGTACTATCTATCTTGAAATAGAAATTCGATTCTCCCATGCCACTGCCCACATAATGTTTTAAAAAAGGGGCTTTCTACATGTATAACCTAATCAATGGTCTAATTACATAATAGTCTTAAACTCCCTATTCTTTTTTCATGAATAGCCTAATGGGATAAAATGTTACACAAAATTTGGCTCAAATGTCTATATTACCCTCCATGAATTTCAAACATTTTGAAAAATCATAATAAGAAAAAAATAGAAATAAGAAAAGACACATATGGCAAAAAAAAATTACCATACTAACATGTCTTAAATGATTTCGTCCATATCCCTATGGAAAAAAAATAGAATTTCAAACATTTTGAAAAATAATAATAAGAAAAAAAATAGATATAAGAAAAGACAAATATGGAAAAAAAAAAAACCATATTCACACGCGTGACAATCATTAATAACTCGCACATAAAAGTCAATAGGTTATAGTACATAGTATATATGAGATTTTTTCGTATATTTTGTTTTCAATTTCAAATTTATTTAAGTATATTTCAAAAATCGGAAGACGCCATCTATCTTGGTATAATACACATTTGTATATATGACAAAATATGTAGAATATATATCTCAATAAAAACAAGACTAACATTAAAATATGAGGTATATGTTATATAAAACCTTAAATTTGTATTTGTTTTAAATACATTTGTACATATTTGAAATAACATTGGTTTTTTAATTAATATTAAATTGTAAAAATGTTAAAACTTTAATAAGAGAGAGAATGCATATTGAGGTTATATTTACCTAGAAATTAGGACAAAATCTAGATATGAAATTTGGTTTGTGAAGTATATTAAATCTAATTTTGGAAAAAATTATCGTGGTCAGTTCAAGCCCAATAATGGTGGACTGAAAAATTGGGCCGATTAAGGATAGTGAATAATGGGCCTAGACATTCCTTTTGGGCCAGCCTTCAAAATACAAACCCAGTAAAAGTGGTTGAAGACAGCAAAGCACCAGATTTATTATATTTTAACAGCTTTAGCCAATGGGGTGCTCGTGAGGACCAAATTGACATGTTTCGGTGGATTCCAATTTCCATTACCTTTTTAAACAATATCATAGTTTAAAAAGTCAAATTTTTTATTAAAAATCCATCACGGTTGATTGTTTTTGAATTTACCAAACATTGAATTTCAATGCCAAAAGTCATTCTGACTAAAATAAAGAAATTAAAACAGATCAATACTATTTGACAGAGATGTAAATGCCAATCAGCAAAATTTGAGCCGTATTTAACATAAATAATTAGTCAACTAATGAGGAAGCAAATTAGACAACCAATTACAGCAAGGAATATTGAATAGAAAACAAAGCATTGGTTGAATTGAAGTTCAAACAAACTTGTATAACTTTTAATTGGAAAATCTAAGTCAGATGAAAAGTGGCAGTGTATTAGACTGCCATTTCTCTAGTTACTAGGAAGAAAGAACCAAAACCTTGAAGCTATCAATAAGTTTTGAATCTTACATAATATATTTATTCCCTTTTGGTACATATTTTCAAATTTCTGTATTTACCATAAATCATATGTGGCAGATACTTGTATCTTAACAACAAATTTTCAACAGAGTCCAAGGCATTTAAAGTGTAAAAACCAAGATAAAGAAAAGAAGTTTGAGAAAAGTGAAAGCTTTAGTTCAATGTACTCTCAAAGTGTCTATTTTGGTTCCCGTATTTTTAGAAAATGACCATTTTAGTCCATTCATTTTCATTCTTGTTTCATTTTTAAAGGACTAAAATCGGGCATTTTTTAAAAAGTATAGGAGATTAAAACGAACCTAAGTTGAAAATGAACAAAGTTGAAATTATAAGACCAAAAACAAAAGTACAAGTCTAAAGACAAAAGTAGTTTTAAGCCTAAAAGAATTAAGACTAAGATGGGAAAATTTCAAGTAGGGATGAGGGGATGCTTGAATTAGAGTAGGGATTTATGAGACTCCCATTATCAAAATCCATAAAACAATATCAGCTGTTCACAGTCAAACAAAGTTCCCACACCATTTTTCTAGCACAAATAGCAGAAGGAAACAAAAAATTATATCATTTAGGCAAAGAAATACACTAAAAATACAAGATGAACAGAGTATATATATATGTAAAAGGCAAGCATAAATTTCATTGAGGAACGTAGTAATACCCGCCCATGCCGTTCATTGGAGGCATTCCATAGGGCATCGGAGCCATTGGTGCCATGGCTGTGTTGTAGTAACCTGGGGGGTTACTGATTTTGTTCAAACTGCTCTGCCCCTGCATCCCATCTCTTGCATATTGCTGCCATAACTGCTGTTCCTGCATCAGCAGATGCTGTTTCTTCTCCATCTCCACCATCTGCACATAAGAAGGAGGTGGCACACTTAATGATGCTGCGAAAGGATCCTGATTCACTGCCTGAACAGTTCCATCTGGAGCTGGAAGAGCCAGTACAGGAGTTTTGCTGTTTCCGGGGCTGGGCAATGCTACACTACTAGCGCTTCCACCGCTCAGCTGTGCAGTGCTAGTGTGCTGCCTAACCATTCCTTGATCATACATGCCATTTAACAACAATGGGTCGAGTCCACCGCCAAGTGCTGCCTTCTGCCTCGATAAATTGCTTGCTGTCTCAACCAAAGCCAACTCCCAATCAGCTTTGCCAGGTTCAGCAGCCGGGGTCTGCCAGGCAGAGGTTACTTCTGGCTGTCCATCGGAAGGGAAAGCTTCCCAGGATCCATTTGCACCATTAGCTGCTGGACCAGCAAATAGAGCCAATGCCAGTTTATTGCCTTGATCATCTGCACTGACTGCATCATCTCTCAGATTGACCAAGTCTTCCGTGACTTGTGGTTGAGGTTTGGGCGCAGGCTGGGGCTTGGGCTCAGGCGGAGGTGGAGTGTAATTTTCAGGTGGAGGAAGAGCTTTTATTTCATTCATATCAGGCACTGGTTCTTCCTCTTCAGGAGCAGGCGGAGGCGGCTCCCTCTCAGGACTCTTCGGCCTCTTCCCTCTTTCCCTCAAAAACTCCTCCAATGTCTCCAGTAACTTGCTGGTGATTCTCTGCACTTCTGGATACTCAGAGGATCTAGCAACTCCAGTATCTTTACACCAATTATAGAATGCAATTAGCTCATCAATCTGCTTAGCTGCACTACCATATGCATCAAATGCCTTCATACAGTCAGAGTACTCCATATCAAAGAATTTGTCTAGCAAAACAGCCAAAACCTCACAAATATCTGCATACAATTGAAAACTCTCCCTCACTAGAGGATACAAAGCATACAAAATCATCCTACTGTTCTTCGCCAACCCTGTTGGACGACATGACAAGAATTTATCCAACAGTCTCTGCAAATGTCCCATCTTCCCGAAAACTCTCTCAATCGCCATTTCCCTCAACGGGGTCACAGGCCCCTTGTTGTTACGCCCCTGCCCATCCCTCCCCACAGATTCCCCCACATCACCATAAGATCTCGACCTCCTCATCCCACCATAATTTCCATACTCTCTTTCTCCTCTATGCTCACTGTAACCGTTATCGTAGGGCCTCGGAGGTGGAGATCTAAAGTCATCTCTTCCATCAAATCTATCATCCCCACGGGAATTTCCCCTTGCACTACCACCTTTCTTCTCAAACAACATCAATTCCAGCCTTTGATCCAAGTAGAATGCAAAAGTTCGAACAAAAGCCGAGTGATCCCACGAGCTCGAATGAGCTTCATCCTTAAAATCAGACATATTCAACAGCCTCGTGCCCCTTCTAGTAGCGTACAAGATCTCCTCCTGAAACACCGGGTCCCCTTCATTCAACAACCTGTGCACAAGTATGAGTGCCTTGAGCGCCACAATCCAGTCCCTCGTCTTCGCTAGACGCTTCGAAATTGCCGACACACACGCACTCACATATCCACGAGAATATGACGTGAGGCTCAAAATCTCCCTGATGTACTTCTCACTGGCCGGATCATCGTCATGGCTCGTCGCCTTCACGATGGCTACCTCGAGGTCCGGCGCCATATTACTCGCAACCTTCGCAATTCCAATACTCGTCTGGTCCTTCACGGCCCCGATCGCCTTCCGGATCGTACTAGGCGCCATCTCTACAGTCTCAACAAAACCCCCAATAAACTCCCTGCTTCCTCTCGAACTCGATCCTCAGTAAACAGTCCACAGAACTAAAACACATCAAAACAGCAAGAAATTGATTAAATCCCCCATAAATCGATCACCGAAAGAAATCATCACTATTCCAAACGATAAAACCACCGAAATCATCGAGCTTACCAGCACTGGAGGCTGAAAACCCTGGATCTGAAACGAAATCCCTCAGATCGGCTCGACGGCGGCGGAATTGACGGAGGTTGTGGAAGGAAAAATGGTAGAAAAAAGGAGGAGAAAACGGAATGAGACGAGAGATAAAGGAAGGAAGAAGAGAGGGAAAAAGCGACTCGGCAGAAGAACGAGTGAGAGATTCGGAGCGATGTTATCGGAGTCGGTGTTCTGCAGTGGGAAACGGGTGGATCTAGGTGGGGGAGTTGGAGTGCAATGAAACTAATCCTAGCCGTTCAACTTTCCATCACAGATCTGAAATATAAATTGCAATATATTAATATATTTTCTTTTTAGGAAATTTTGCTTTTTATATTTAATAAATCTTACCTTAAAAATCGTATTTACGTTCTATATTTTAATATGGGACATTTTAGTTTTGGTCTACACATTTTTTTTTGTTTAATAATAATAATTATGACTCTTTTAAAAATTGTAAAATGAGTCATTCTATCTTTATAAGTGATAAGTCTTGCAAATGAGTCATACTATTTTTATAAGTGATAGGTCAAGACTTCTATCACTTAAGTAAAAGAAATATATCACTAATAGTTAGTGAAATTTTTCTATATTTATAAATAGTTTTATATTTTTTCTATTTATAATAATTTCTCTAACAATTATATACAATTTTTTAAAGTTTGTAATAATTAAAATTTTAAAATTTTGTTATAATTTATGCTCGGTTTGATAGCTATTCTAATTTTCTTTTTTTAAGTTTTTCATATTTTTCAAAAACACATTTGAATTCTAAGTAAAAATTCAAAAACAATTTTATGTTTTAAGAAATTATTTTTTTAGCTTTGTGAGATAACTATTTTATTTTTTATTTTTTAAAATGAAGTTTATAAATATCATTTTTATCTATTGATTCCTTTTTACTTAGTTGTCTACGTTTGTAATAGTGTTTTCTAAAGTTCAATCCAAGTTTTTTTTTTCTCCCTCTCTTTAAATGATAGATTTTATTCCTAGAATTTGGCTAAAAATTCATGTTTTTATTTAAGAAAGAATAAAAACATGGTTAAGAAATTTTGTTAAAATACTCACATTTAAAAAAAAAAAAAAGAAAAAATTGTCAAATAAGTTTTTTAATTTTCATATTTTAATTTTCTTTCTATAATCTTTTTTTTAACAATGTTGTTAAGCATCTAGTAATTTAGTTTTGTAATTTTAAATTTGTAGCAATTAAATTTTTCAACTATATCATTTAAATATTATCATGATTTTACCACTCTAGTGAAAAAAATATATTCATTTTTATCGTAGAATTATTTAGTTTTTATAATTCTCTGAATTAAAAACATTTTAACTTCTAATTCATTTATGATCTACATATTAAAAGAAAATTTAGTATTTTTTAACAAAATACATATAAAGTTAAATCTAAATTGTGACAAATTTTAAACTAAAAAAATACAAAATTTTTACCCTCTAAAATTCAAGAACGAGATCATCACATTACAATTTTAAAAAATGCAGATAAATCGTTAGATACTTAAATTAAAAGACTGAATTATTACTTTTTTTTCCATTTTAATAAAGACTAAATTTGTTAGTTAATAGGTAGGAAAAATATTTAATATAAAATTATGGTGAAATGGAAAAAGGAGAGATATTTTATGGAAGGTGGAAGGGGCGTGTCGGAAGAAAAGCATAATCGCGCAAACGACGCCTACGGTTTACGTTATTTCGGCGGTAATTTTTTTTTTTTTTTTTAATTTTAATTTTTAAAATTTGTTTTTAATTATTTTATTTACTTATTTACTGCCGGCCTGCGGTTTATTGGTCAACTCGATTACTTTTATTTCACTGCCGTTGCCCTTTCCCCCCAAATTTAACCCGTTTAGTCAAAATTTACCTTTTTCCTTTTTATAGTTAATTTTAGGTTTGTGCTTGGTTTATAAATTTTTTAATTGTATGAATCTATTAAATATAAAATTTTAAAAAATTGTATAAATTATTTTTAAATTAGAGAAGTTATCTTAAATAGCAAAATTGTTGAAAATATTTATAATTAATAGAAAAATACACCGTTTATCTGCGATAGATCGTATAGACTGCTATCTATGTCAGTGCAGATAGACTGTAAAATTTTGTTATATTTGTAAATATTTTAGTTCCTTTTGCTATATTTATAAAGAGCCCTTTAAACTATTAGATTTAAATATTTTAAATAATTTAATATGAAATATTATTTGGATAGATTTTTATTAATATTAGATATCTACTCAAATAATATTTAGGGCTTTGAGAAGCCCTCATAGAACAAACACTCTACAAAAACAATCTCTACAGTCACTCTAAAACTCTCCCTCTAGAAATTCTCTCAATTTTATTAGAAAAGTTATAAGAAAATTCTTCTTTCCATTTTCTCTATTCTTTCAAGAAGCGGTTTCCACAAACCAGATTTTTGTTAGAGCCATAACAAGGAAGATTTCGTGGAATAAGAATAATCCAAAGAGGAGACAACAAGATTCAAGAGGAGATTTCGTTGTAGTCACATATTGGCAACGATATGGTACTAAACATTTTCTTCTAATTTTTGTAATTTTAATTCTTTTAAGAAATCAAAAAACGTCATCACACGCTTCTACCAAAAATTCAATTCTCATCGCAATGGATGCTTAAAATTTGAGGACCAAAAGGTAATCTTGCTATATTTTATTTATTTATTTATTAATACATATGTAATTCCGTTTGGAGAGAAACAAGACCCATCATGCACCGACATTTCTATTTTATTAATTGTTTATTGAGTGGGAGACAGATGGCAGATAGAGACCTAATTCCCTAATTTAGTATATGTTTGCTATTATTTACCATATGTTAAATAAAAATCTAACATAAAAATTTTGCCTTTCTCCTCATAATGAGTTAGATCAAAGAGGGGCATGTGAGTAAATTCCATTCGTACCTTTAGGGGACAAAAGGACAATTTTGTTTTTACACCGTATAAAGAAGAGGATATTTACAACAATTTGGAAATCATTTCTTGGATAGAATTCTAGTATTGCATGTTTCATTTATCCATGTGAAATGTTGTTATTATTATTATTATTATTATTTACCCAATCTTTTTTTTTTTTTTAATTTTTGGACGCTATACGTTGGTTGTTATAGTTAGTAGCTTGTAACTGTTTGTATTTGAGGAGCAAACTATTTTAGAGCTCGTTTGGATTGATTTGAGAAAAAATGTTTTTTATAAAAAAAAAAAAAAAAAACTCATTTTTATTTAAACTATTTTGACAAAATTGTTTAAAATACATTCCAAAATCTATTTTGAGTGGTTTTCAAACACTCTGATTCTTTCTAAAATGACTTATTTTTTAAATTAAACATTTGAAAATACATTTCTAACATATCCTTCTTTTAATTATGAAAGTCTGTATTTGAGATGCAGAGGATTTTAGTATGAGTATCTATAACAAATAAGAATTTGAAATAGTAAATATTACAGTTAGTTGTAGGTTATAATAGCAGGAAATACCAACAATTACAATTGGAGTCCCAAGCATGGAGCATGCTATAATAACCCACTTAAAGTTGGGGACTCAAATTAATTATAGTACCCTTTAGTTATAATAACAACAAGCAACTTTTTTTTTTAGCTATCAATTTTTATCCTTAAACTTTCAGGTTGTATCAATTTAAACTTTAAACTTCTATAATCGTATCAATTTACAACTTGAATAATAATACCTTGATTTGGTTTTTAAAAGCACTCTTAAAAAGAAGATAACAAAATAAATAAATTATTATGCGTAAAAAATATGACTAAACATTTAACTTTAAGAGAATGATCATCCAATGGATCATTCTAAGAAAAGTGGTTATTTGGCTAAGTATGGACATCGACCTATAGAACCATGAGGGCTAAAGAGATCAACAAAGAACGACATGAAGGTCGATCATGGGCCAACCATAGGCTCATAAAGACTGACCTACAGAGTTGCCTATAATGAGCAAATTATGCCCAAGTGTTCGTCTATTAGGCCAATATCTGCCCATGAGATTATTTGTAATGGTTAGATTAAGTTAACAATGACCAAATTAATTATTTGAGAGAGTAATTAGCCAAATGACAAGAATTATTTTTCTATATAATAAGAGGGCTCGGGACATTTGAGATATCTGAAAATACTTTAATTTCTCTAAATTATTATTAACTTGAACGTTAAAGTGTATCCATGGTCTAGACAATAGGCACCACACCAACACGAGATTTTCGTATCTTGGAAGACAACTATTTGACCTTTCCAAATTATTACAAATTCCTAAATATCAATAGAATGAGAATGTTTAAAAACTAAATAATTATTTGAACGGAAGTCAAATTATATTAGGATAGTGCAATAAGTCAAATAGAAGAGTAAAGTAAATAAATAAATAATATCCAACTCTCAACTATTTGATTTTCCTTTTTCCTATGAGCAACGACAGTAACAATATTATGCGGTCGGTTTTTGGACACGTCACTGTCAAATTAGGATAATTCTGATATTGTCAATGTTGTTAACGTAATGTTGCCCCTTTATTCTTGTCCTCCCCAATAATTATTATACTAAAATACTATTTTCAGAATCGTGTAATTTTGGTATATATACTTAATTTATAATTCTTAAATTTTGTTTTTCAAAATTAATTTTTTATCTAATCAAAAATTAATTAAATAATAATATTATTAAATCATTCATGAAAAAAAAAAACACTATATCGATATATTTTGTAATTGAGAAGGCTAATAAATAATCAAAAAATATAAACATTAAATTCAAAAAGGGAGCTAAATTTAAGAGCTACGGAAAATAGAAAGACTAAAATTAATTTTATAAAAGTACAAGACCAAATTACCTTGACAAGTCTCATAAGTTTGGGACAAGATTTTTATTTTTAAATGAAAAAAATGGTTAAATTAAAAATTTAGATCTTGTTCGGTAATTATTTTGTTTTTTATTTTTTATTTTTGAAAATTAAGTCTGTTTTGTTCACATTTCTTACAATAGTTTGTATCTTTCTTTTAAGTACATTGGTTGGATTCATAGCCAAATTTAAAAAACAAAAACAAGATTTTAAAAGCTGCCTTTTTCATTTTTCAAATTTTGACTTGATTTTTTAAACTATTGGTAAAAGCTAGACAACAAAG
This sequence comes from Citrullus colocynthis, assembly GCA_031780015.1. Classification (NCBI taxonomy): domain Eukaryota; kingdom Viridiplantae; phylum Streptophyta; class Magnoliopsida; order Cucurbitales; family Cucurbitaceae; genus Citrullus; species Citrullus colocynthis. Next base: position 2,461,538 of record QLSR01001487.1, read on the forward strand.
GAATAAATTTGGAAGTGGAAGTAGTGTATATATACTTAATTTTTAAAAAATAAAATAGTTACAAAACGAAGTCTTAATCATTGTGATTTGAAGAAAGTTAGAATTTAATCTTATGATTTTAAAAGTTAGAATTTAATCTTATGATTTTAAAAGTTAGAATTTAGTCCTACACGACTCATAAATAATTCCAATGGCTCAATCAGATTGTCATAATTACGACCAAGTTTGTAATTTAACCAAAAAAAAATTGATTTTTATTTATAAAACTAAATCTAATGACCCATATGAACATTTTTCAATCATTTGTGGTTGTAATTTTTTTATTATTAGCGAACAGATGCGCACCTGTAAACTCACATGTGAATTTCAAAAGTATTACTCCAAATAATACCCATCAACTCCTAGTTATTGACATCAATTAATGAAACAAATAATTATGGATAATTTTAGATGAAAGGACATAGTCAATATTTGACGTAGTTCAAAAATTCGGGCCAACGATCACACCCTATGACCCAGTTAGGCCTTGAGAAGATGAGAGTTTGGGCCAAAGACCTAAACTTACTTGCTCGATCTTGGTCGATGATCCCATTTTGATGAATGGGACACGCCGAATGCATGCTTTGATTTGCCTTGAACATCAACCTGATCCTATTTTGAAACCTTGATTGGGATGCTCCAAATCAGACTTCTATTATAAGTGCGTCATTGTAATTTTAGGGAAAAAGTAATTTCATTCTCACTCTCTCTCTTGAGCATCTAAATGTGTATATCAAGTAGCCAAACACCACACCAATGTACTAATTTCTTCTTCTTCTGTTCTCTTTTTGCAAGTCAAACTCTTCTTCTCTTTAAACAAATTTATCGATCTTGTCATAGAAAGGTTAGACTCTTTCGTCTGTTCAGACTTTGACATCGACAAATGAGTTGACTGATACAAAATAAGGTTAATTTACAAATTTAATCCCTAAACTTTGAGACTTATATCTATTTGATACATAGACCCTTGAATTTTTCTAAATTCACATATCTACTACACACAAAATTAAAAATTTATAGCTTTTATTATATATAAATTTCAAACTTACATCAAAATTGAAAATTCAGCCACCAAACAATAAAGCATTTATCGCAATTGTCCTTCCAAGTAGTAATGAACAAAAAGGAATTAAAATAACAAAGACTCGAAGAGAATTCTATTGGTACAAAGAACTTCATCATTTTCAGTTGGATTAAGATTTATAATACAACTCCAGTCTAATAATACTACTTTAATTTCCTAGTCAATAAAGTTCCTCCCGTTTTAAGCCTTTATTTACTTGCACAAATTAGCGAAGGAAAAAATTTAGGTTAAATTGCAAACTCGGTCTTTATAATTTAAAAAACATTTAGAATTTAGTCCTTATAGTTGGATAAATTTCTCATAAATAATCCCTACCAAATAGCCCTTACGGTAGAAATCAAACCATAAGGACTATTTATGAGGTTTTATCAATCTATAGGGACTAAATTTTAATTTTTAAAACAATAGGGATTAAATTCTAAGTTTCTCCAAACTATAGAGACCAAATTTACGATTTGGCAAAAAAATTATTGAAAAAGCTATAAAATGATTTGTGATGATAAACCCTATATGTTAAACCAAAGGCATTGACAATCATCGAAACAACAATCGAGATTGTTAGTAAGAGAGTAAAGAGAGAACATACAGAAGTTGGTTATCTAATTTGGTGAAGCACGCCTACGTTTGGGGGCAGTGTGCCCAGAAAAGATAATCCACTACTATTAAAAAATTACAATGTAGTACTTATCTGTAATACAACTACTACAGTGGCTCACAAACGCTCAACCCTCAGGTCACCTAGCCTCCCTCTAGATGTGAGACGCCCTCTCAAGTGTACTTAGGCTCCCCCCTAAGTGTGTTAATGTTAATGTTGGACGCTTTGGCTTTCGACAGTGTGTGAGCCTCCTCTCTACTTGATTATTTTCCCTATAGCTCAGTGAACTCCCTTCATTGATGAATCTTAGGTCTTCCTTAAGATGAAGAAATCCTTCTCGAAGCTAAAGTCTTATGCTCCCCCTAAGACTAAGAATCCCTTCTCTTCATCGATGCCTTAGTCTCCCTCTAAGACTGATTTGATATTTAGAAAGTTGAACTTGTCGATCAAGAAACTTGCACAGCGGAATACACGAGCAAAGAATACAAGTACAACGTCACACAAGTTGGCGTACGATAACAAAACTCTTAGCTCTCAGTAAAACAAAGTTGGCTTCCTAAGATCTTCGCCAAGAAGCTCTTTTTATGAACTGATCCCATAAAAGGAAAGCAAACTCCCAATAGGAAAAAATGCAATCCACAATAAATAAGGAAAGAATTTTCAAAACAAATATTTTCTTTTGATCGACATAGGATGCACCATAATTGAAAAGATATCAGACAATATATGACAACATAGAATTTCTATATTAGGAAAGAAAGATATTCTGAGAAAATACTATCAAGTCAGGTGTTAAAACAACAATTGTAACAACACCATTAACTGCCTTAAAATAACAAAGAGCCAACCACAACTCCAACAATTATGTATTGTATTTATAGAGAGACATACACTATAACTACAATCGTTGAGACCAAAGATGCAAGACAAGTAGTAGGCATCACTATATGTAGTGATACTCATCCACTCCATTAACTTGAGGCATTCCTTAGGGCAATGAAATCATTCGTCTTGCAACATAGTAACTCAAGTTGTTGTTTCTTCTCCATTCCACCATTTTTGCGTATGAAGGAAGTAGGATGCTTAACGACGATGCAGTGAATGAGTTGACCAACTGGGACTGATTAACTGTTTGAATGGTTCCATTGTTGAAAATCCCCCCTTAGAAAGATGAGGAGACCTCACAATCTTTAAAAGATACACGGTTACTTATTTCGTTCTCAATTGGTTTTGAGATGCAACCTCATGTTTATCTTTTATGATACAAGAGCCTATGAATTTCACATGGGCATTCGGTCCAAAAACATGAAAATTCGATTCAAGAATAGTGAACCAAAGAGATGCTACGTAAATGAGACAAGTTGAGGATCTCATATTTATCTAATATCCATCTAAAGTTGGAGGAGTCGAGGCTACTTCAAGTTGTCTGTTGGAAGGAAAATTTCCACGATCTATTTGTTCTATTTCACCTTCATCATTGGGTCGGCCGGACCATAAAAGGTAAAGGCTCAAGCTTAACCCAAGCCCAGGGGCTTAGGACATTGATTGGGCTTGAATTGGGGACCAATTTTAAATTGTCAAGCCCATGGCCCAACCATTGGTTTGGTTTATTAGATCAAAGTTTGGGTCGGGCTTGAGCCGCCTCATTTGATTAGCTCATTAAATATTAATTATTTAATTATTTAATTATTTAAAAAATATATGTATATTTAAGATTTTCTTAATGAAATATTATTAAATTTAATTTGTATTTTTACAACTTTTGATAGATTATTAATGTTATAAAGTTTCATTTAGTATTTAATTTTCTTAAACTTTTTTATTATATTTAACACTTAAAAAAATTATATTAACTAAAAACTATAATTTATCTAAATATATTTAATTAAATAATATAAAAAATTATTTTTTCACAAGGACTATATGTATATATTGGATTGGCCTAATAATAACTTGATAAGCTCACTAGATCCGCTTGACAAATTAATCTAAATATGGCTTAAACAGGTTGGCACATGGGCGAGTCTAATTTACAAAATAATGAATTCGTATCAAATTCAATAAATAAATGGATTGAGTTGAACCGAGTCGAACCTACCTGGACAAGTATAAAAATTTAGGGAAATTGGAGGAGAGGACTAAACTAAAACTACTAAAACATACTGAAGTGGTAATGCATAAGCCTATTGTATTCATGGTAAAAAATTGTAGACTTGTTCCAATTTTGTTTGCTTGTAAATACAGTTCATCATTTATAAGCCTCAATACTATTACTGGACAAGACAAGAGTTGATGGATCACATCCAAAAGGAGGTCTTAAAGAGACTGACATGCAAAAGCTCATGAATGGCCCATGACCCTTTTTTTTTTTCCTTCTTTTTTTTCTCTCTCTCTCTAAAATATTAATATTCCAATCTTTCTCTCCATCCTCTCCCTCCTTTTTCTCTCCTTGAAAGGAGATCCTCTCTTTGATGGTAGAAACACTTACGAAGTGTTTGAGGTGCCGGATTGTAATCAGGATTATTGGGAATCTGATTACGATGGGTTTTGTTGTCTGGAAGTGGAATACATTGGAATCTGATTACGTGTTTGGAGTGCAGGGTTGGATTGGCTGGGTTTCTGATTACAGTGTTTGGATTGCAGAATTGGGATTGGGTTGGGTTTGGCTTTTTTTTTTCTTTTAATATTATTATGGTTGTTTTTTTTTTTCTATATCTGTTTAAGCATCATATAAATTGAAATTTGTCGGTTCATACTATAGAAAATTAAACTATCATAGTATATTATAATTTTGATTTTTTTGCTTTTAAATATTATTTTGACTGTTTTTATTTTTTTTAATACTATTTTCAGTAATTTTTTTCTAGATTTGTTTTAAGCATCATATATTTTGAACTATATCTGTTCATACCATAGAAAATGAAACTATCATACTATATTATAGTTGTGATTTTTTTTTCTTTTTAAATAGTATTTTGACTTTTTTTTAAAATATTATTTCCACTATTTTTTTTCTACATCTTTTTTAACCATCATGTATTTTGAATTTTATTTGTTCATACTATACAAAATTAAACTACCATACTATAAGACTGATTTTGATTTTTTTTCTTTTTAAATATTATTTCAAATTATCATGCTTTATTATGTTGTTGACTACTTTTTCTTGAAGTATTATTTCGACTGTTTTTTTTTTTTTGGTACATCTGTTTCAACTATCATAGTATATTAGAATTAAAAGTAAAATAATGTTAGTATATAATAAAAGGACAACGATATAAAATTAAAGTTCGAAAAAAAGTACACATAATTCAAATTACAAACAACATCATGGAAAGATAAGGTTCCTTAATCATAAAATAACTAGGGTTGCAAATTGAAGGAAGAAAAAGCAGAGTCATGGTGCTGGATCCCTTGGTCGCCCAAGGATTTGCATGTAATAGTCATACTTCCACTGTGGTGGGAAGTCCACAAAGTGGCTTAATAACATTGGATCTGCAAGCAATGACCGTGCAACAGTCAATCCATCATGTACCGACAGACCAGGAATGGATTGCAGCTCGGCCTATAGTTCTTGACGACGACGCCTTGCCAGGTCCTCGTTCATGACAGGCCACTGTGCAATGCCGTTAATAGACTTCGTCAGAAGTTGGAATCCCTCACGAACCACCTCGCTGTACTCTCCAATCGATGAACTTCGGGACCTCCTACTCTTTGATGGTAAGCTACTCCCAGACCTTCTACCGCTGGGGGTAGTCGAAAAGTCCTCTGACGTGGACGAGCTAGCAAAAGGTGGATCAGGAATATAGAAGTTCTCAAAGTATGGGGACTGGTTGTTCAGTATGTCCTCGTTCTCTTCTTCCATAACAGGTTCAGATCTGACCTCTGCAGTGGTGGTTGCATGACTCCATGTGGCTCTGTCTTTGCCAAATACGATGGCCAAGTCATCATAGTATGGAAATGACTTATGGTGCAGTCCTTTTGCACTCGAATGACTCTGTTGAAGGTGGCTTGTGTTATGTTATGGCCTATACAAATTTAAACGAAGAAGAAATAAATAAAACATGTAATAAAATTACCTTGACCTATGCGTCAAATATCTCCGCCTCACAATCAATACATTTGCGCTCCGCATTCCACCCAAAACCACTACAGCCTAGGCCCAACATTTCAGTGATTGCGCTGTACTGTCTCTTCAGGGTCCTAACCCTTGACTCCAGATGTGGGCTGACCTGTATGGAACACCCTGGTATCCTCTGCTGCATCATCCGTAGTATGTTTGATAGGAATCCAGGTTGAAAAGTCCCGTTATCAGCTCGCCAGTGTCCAGTCTGCACACAATGGACCAAACACTCCACGAGGATTCTATCCTCCTCACAGTCCATATATGTTTTGCGACTCTTACGCGTGACTCGGATGCTTCCATCTGAAATTGAATTTGTCAACACATGCAGAATATAACATTGCAAAAAGAATGTGAGGAATCAATCTATTCACACTATAACATTGAAATATTCACATATATTATACAAAAAAATTGCAAAGCATACACGTCGGGCACCAACAAATTACTTTATACATACAAAAAAAAAAAAAAAATTCAATTCCAATTTTTTCCAAAAAAAAAAAAAAAATAAATTCCAAAATAAAAAAAAAAAAAAAAAATTCAATTCCAATTTTTTCCAAAAAAAAAAAAAAAATAAATTCCAAAATAAAAAAAAAAAAAAAAAATTCAATTCCAATTTTTTCCAAAAAAAAAAAAAAAATAAATTCCAAAATAAAAAAAAAAAAAAAAAATTCAATTCCAATTTTTTCCAAAAAAAAAAAAAAAATAAATTCCAAAATAAAAAAAAAAAAAAAAAATTCAATTCCAATTTTTTCCAAAAAAAAAAAAAAAATAAATTCCAAAATAAAAAAAAAAAAAAAAAATTCAATTCCAATCTTCTCCAAAAAAAAAAAAAAAATTAAATAAATAAATAAAAAATAAATAAAAGGAATACATAGAATTTTCCAAGGGCGTCTTTAGTTTGCATTCCATTCAGCCCACATCTGATTTGCAATATTATCCCTCCATGCAGTGAATGCATCAGATGTCTCCACAAATTCGATATTCTCATTATTTGTTGGTATTGGTCCCCCCCTGACTTCTCTCTCCTTCGTCGAGTAAGGAATTTGGTCCCATTTCTCGAATTATTAAATTGTTCAGGAGACAACATGCATGTATGGTCTTGCACTGCACATCAATCGGGTAGTATGATTTTCCTCAGAGGATTGCCCATCGACCTTTCAACATCCCGAACGCTCTCTCAATAACATTCCAGGCAGATGAATGTCTCATATATAGGGCTTGTTGGCGGGTTCCCTCTACGCCACTCAGTCAAATGGTATCTTTGTCCCTAATAAGGAGCCAAAAATCCCGCAGCGTTTGGATAACCGACGTCGCATAGATAGTAGTATCCTGCGAAATTGGGCCAAGTTATCACTTGTCGTACATTTTTTTTTTCGTATGCAAGGGTATACCGATATCTACAAACTAACCCCTTGGGACTTTCAATCCAGTTGGCCTGGACATTGCATCTCGCAGAACACTCGAGTCAGCAGCTGATCCTTCCCATCCAGTGAAAACGAATATGAACTCACAAGTTTGATTGCATACAGCAAGAATGTTCGTTGCAATCTCGCCTTTTCTAGTCCTATAGCGTGGTCTATCAGCTGCACTGACATTTACCTTTATGTGGGTTCCGTCAAGTGCACTTAAGCAATTCTGTGACGAAACGTTGTTTAAATGATAAGTTTAAGGTAATTTCTAAAACCCCAAACAATACCATTAAAACAACAGAATGATTGTACCTGGAACCAGCGCCATCTGTCATCTGTACAATTCTTAGTGACTGGCTTTGGTTTCCGCAATAGAACGTCGTACAATCTCAATATTGCATTGAGCACAATATTGAAGTGCCTGGAAACAGTCTCGCCAAACCTTGCAAATTGGTGTCGCATCACTCGATTTTTGACATCGTGTGCAACTATGTGTAGGAAGATAGCCACCATTTCCTCCACATCTACATATTTCGTGGGCCTTATCCTACCTGTCATCCTAAGTAATTGACACAGAATCGTGAATGTTCGCCTATCTATGCGAGTGTTCTCACGACACGTCTGATCATCTTCGTAGATCAGACGAAAGAAATTCAACTGTCGAATCTGATGTCTAATTAGTGGAGACGGTCGCTCCCAATTGTCATCCAATTGTAGCAAAATGGTGATAGTATTCATCATTGCTATGGTAGCAGCACATACAACCGTCAGTATTGCAATGAGCTCGTCAGGTTGAATGTCCATGTCATCCATTGATTAACTGAACTAACAATGGACCTGACAAGATAGCGCCTATACTTAAGAATTCCTATTTATTCTAGGTCCTATCTATTCGATCTTCCTATGCAATCAATCTTTTCTTACACCCCACCCAATTTATTATTCAGAAAGATATTGATTACAAATGAACAAATGAATAAGTAAACAACTCAACATATAAACAAACAAACAAACTCGTCAAGAGAAGAACGACTATAATCTCGGTTAGAACACGCTATTTAGATTCCAATTTGAAAAGTCAATGTAAATTAATTGTGAAAAGATTTTCAATTCCTTTAATCATATAGAACCATGGTTGATGTGGTCATATGCTACTTGACTACCATTTCTCAAAATTATGTTGTCAATACTACTTGATAAAATTTTTCTAAAACTACAACTTGAGAAATTGTTTTATAGAAATAGATATAGAAAATGTAGGAAATAGTCCATTCTATTTAGAAAGGATGTTGAGAATTGTTTAAGTCCCGAAATTTTTAAAAAGTAAGAAACATTTGAGTTCAATCTAAAATTTTTGCAAACTTAAAGTAACATTTTTTTTAGATTACAAAACATTGGTTTTTTTTTTTTTTT
>QLSR01001487.1:2480678-2530656 GCA_031780015.1 Citrullus colocynthis
TTTTTTTTTTTTTTTTTTTTTTTTTTTTTTTTAACGTTCGAGGACCAGCATAGATTTTAGAAACATAATTGAAAGCGAATGTATTCAAAGAATTTGATTATAACAATTTTATATATATAATCAAGTCTGCCCAAAGTAGTAAACAAATTTGAATTGTGGTAAGGCAATGGGATTTAAAATAAATACTTTGGAAGTTACAAAAATCAATATAGAGTAAACATGAGAGTTTATGGATTAAAATAAATTTTATAAATACAAAATTAAAATAAACTAAAAAACTTATGGACGAAAATGAGACTTAGAACCTAATTTGTGGTACTTATAGATTTGACAATTGATTTTTTATTTTAAAATTTACAATAGTTCTATTTTTAATAAAATAATAATAATAATCTACATATTTATGATATATAAAAAAATTTAATGTGAATATACGCATACGGTAGACTCTCATTTTAAAGAAATTAAAAATGGCATTAAAAATACATTTATAGTATTGTTGATTTTAATTATATCAATCGAAATAAAATCACTTATAGTTTAAATATCAATTTGGTCCTTATATTTTAAGGTTTGTTTTAATTTTATCTATGTACTTTCAAATGTTCAATTTTAATTCATATATTTTTAATAAATTTTAAAATTAGTCTATATAGTTAGTTTATACTTTATAGTAAAAGAAAAAAAACATTTGTTAGCATCCTTCTACTGAAAGTAGAGATACTAAAATTAGGTTCTAAGTCTCATTNATATTTTTAATAAATTTTAAAATTAGTCTATATAGTTAGTTTATACTTTATAGTAAAAGAAAAAAAACATTTGTTAGCATCCTTCTACTGAAAGTAGAGATACTAAAATTGGACTAGTTAGACTAAAATATATCTTAACCATAAATATAGTTGAGAAATATATTGCCAAAAAAAAAAAAAAAAGTGATTCTACATTTCTTGCAAAAGGTGATACATAACCGCATACCATGTCACTCTCCAACTTAAAAAAAAAAAAAAAACTAATTAACTTTTAAGCCGTACAATTGTATTGATTAAAATTTTAAATTAATTATTGCACCAATTTAAACTCTAAATTTAAATTAATCAATTTAAACCCTCTAATTAAGATTGTAATTATTTTCTCTTGATTCCAATTAAAAGTCCACTCCAAATAAGCTTAAACAAATATACTTCTCAAATCCTACCAAATTAGAAAAGAAAAAAAATATTACATAATTGTTTTTAGATAAGTAGAGAAAAATAGGGATGGACAAAATAATAACAATAATAATAACCCCTTAAATTAATAAAAAGATTTTATTATTCTATTAATATTTATTTATAATTTACTTTAATAACTGTTTTATACACACAAAATTCAAGAACTTGAAATAGTGTAATCAACCATTTAGTAAACATGCGAAAGTCGGTCTATCTTAATCAACGTGTATTTTTCTCTCATGAGTTTGGAGGTTTAATTTAATAACAAACATGCCTCGGTGGTAAAGCCACTTATATGTTTCCATAGTCTCCACCTTCAGTTTATTAAATTTTAAAAATGATTTTTACATCATTAAAAATTTAAAATAATTATAATAAAAATTTGACATCAAGGCCTCGTTTATACTATGTGAAAGGTAGTCCATCAATCGTAGTGTAAAAAGTGGACTCCAATTGATTATTTTTGTTGTTGTTTACTTGAGTTTCGTAATCTTAATGAGTTATGGGGTCTGTTTCAAAATTTGCAATCAAATCCTGCAATCTAATTAGGGAACGAACGATATTCAATTTGATTATGGTTGAAAATTACTTGAGACCCGCTACCTTTATTGTACTGCTATCATTACTGTTACAAATATTGTTATTACAATAGTATGAAAACTATGAATCTGCCACATTTATTGTTACCTTTACCTTTATAATTACGGTTACCTGTAGGATCAAGCACTAACAATAACGATAATAGTAAAATGTGACGATTCATAATTCTAGGTAAATGCAATCAAAAGCAATCTAGTTATGTTTGCGATTTAGGCTTATTACAATTCATCCATTAATAAAATCTCATTTCTACTGCACCAATTTTCATTACAGATTGATAAACATGACCTAAATTCTAACCATTACAAACAACGATAATGTTTAGTCTAACACAAAGAATAACTTCAAAATTTAGACTTATAAATGGTTGAATAAAGGTGAAGTTATCCTCCTTTTTTATTTTTAATTTAGATGAAACAATATTATTTAAATTATACAAAAATTGAACATACACTTTAAATTATAAATTTAATTTTATCAATTGTGTGGTTGTGGTCTATTTAACTCATAATTTTGAAGAGTCTAAAATGTTATGTTTGTTGTGAAATTGAAGAGCAAAATAACGCACAACGGGAATACGAATACCGAAAATTATACTATAATAAAATAAAATAACAAAAATAGAAATAGAAAATTTTCTCCAACATTTTAAAATTTCTCAGCAACGTGCACTTCTTGACAAAATCCACAAATGATCGCTTATTTATAGGGATTTTGGTGGATGTGTCATATTTTGATACTAAGCATGAGCTGTTGTATGGCACATGGTCACCACATGGGGTAATGGAGAAGTGACACTTGGTCTTTAGACACTAAGCATGTGCATCTATATTACACCTAATTTACAATATTTATAATACTCCCCTTAGATACCCATTATATATATGAAATATGGCTCCTTAAAACCTTACTAGGAAAAACTCAATGGGAAAAAACTTAGTGAAGGAAAAAAATTACATATTTCATATAATTTTGTATTACTAAAAGAATACAATATATTTGTTTCTCCTCATGGAAACATCACTTGAGATCTCTGAGCTTCCGCATTCCAATGTTGTGAACTAGTTTCAAATGTTTGCGGTTGGTAATGATTTTGTAAATAAGTCTGCCAAGTTATCCTTCGAACAAATTTGTTGTACTGTGATGTCATCATTTTCTTTAAGATCGTGAGTGTAGAAAAGCTTTGATGAAATATGTTTTATTCTATCTCTTTTAATATATTCTCCTTTGATTTGACTATGCATGTTATGTTGTCTTCGTATAATGTTGTTGGGAGACTTTTACTAGAAGATAAGTCACATGTTTCACGAATGTATTGAGTCATTGATCTTAGCCATACATATTTTCTGCTAGCTTCGTGAATTGCAAGAATTTCAATACGATTTGAGTAAGTAGCTGTTATGGTATATTTCATTAATCGCCATGATATAAAAGTTTTTCTCCATGTACTAAGTAACCTGTTTAAGATCTAGCTTGTATGGGTTAGATAAATAACTTGCATTTTCACAACCAACTAAATCATAATTAAATTTATTAAAACAAAATAAATCAATATAAGCTAATTCTCAAGTAAAATATATCACATGTTTAACTGTACTCCAACATCTTCCTTTTGGAGGAATATTATATGTATGTATCAAAATTACTGAAAAATACTACAAGGTGCAATGTATAAACTAGTAAAGCTATATAAGTGCACTTATTTCTCAAAATTTACGATTTTTCAGGACCTAATATTTTTCATTATCTTTTTGAGATCAAATGATATATTATTTTTCACATCGAGTGAGTGAACCACCATAGGAGTATTTAATGATGTACGGGTCAGTTTTAAAAATATGGTAGTTTTTTTTTTTAAAAATGACAAAAATATGGTAGTAACAATTTTTTTTTTTTTGGTAAAAATAATGTAGTTTAAAAAAGAAATTATTGAAATAGAGTTGAATTGGAAACTATTGACAAAAATAAAGTTGGTAAATTGTGGACAGGTGTTGGCTCATATCTTGTTGCGCATAAAGTGGATTAGATGTTATAATTTTCGTACAAAGTTGCATCAAGAATTACTAAAGTATGACCATTAGTAAGCAAGTTTTCCTATAAAAGCCTAAGTATAAGCTTCTATAGGTTTCCTGGTGAGTCTAGGGTCGAACGCAGGGATTTGTAATAAATTAGGCGTTAAGACTAGATACAAAAACTATGCGGTGACTATACATGTATTATGTGCAAGAGTTTTATGTACCTAAAACTATACATAAAGGATAAATAAAATTTCCTACAATTAACAATGTGAGGTGGACGCGGTGAATGTTAGTCAAATGTCATTTAGAGTCCGATAGCATCTGTTGAGAATGACGGTGGAACCATGCGATAATAGTAGAGTTGACGTCGGAGCTAGTTGTTACTTAAGCATATCTAAGTATATTTACATACCTACAAACTTTGGGTTTGAGAATCCATCTCTCGATGTTTCGACGCCACATTAATCTTATCTCTAAGACACATGGTAAGTTTGCGTTGGTAAAAGATGAACTACATCTCTGAACCTCATCAAGTCTTGATAAATGCTAAAAATTAACCATCTACTCTCTCAAGCTAGACAGTCATGCTTGTTAAATTTGTTTGTTAGACAAAGCTATACAAGCTAATGATATGCATTAATCAAAATGTAACATACTTAATATTGCTTAAGAAAAACTAGCTTCTAACATCTAACTCATTCAACATTCAAACAACATGGTGTAAAGTATTTAATATGAGAATGAATGGAAGATAATCGTTGATCGAACTTATATTAAGAAAATAAACCATTCTCTCGAATGTCATTAAAAAAACATAAGTAAGAAGGAGAGAAATGAAGATAGAATAGAAATGGAAGACGTCAAGCCGCCACTGGTAATGTCTTGCTTCATGGAGGCTTGAGATGGTTGCTATTTGATACATAAATGGCATAGGATGAAGGTTCTCACTCATTGGGAGATGACTCTGAAAATTCTTAGAATCCTTCTCACAGAAGAGCTTGAAATAGAGGCTGGTTATGGTGAGGGAGAATTTGTGCAGAGCTTTCGCCTCTTGCACTCGTTTCTCTCCTAGTTTGAATGGAGAAGCTTTGGGCTCTTTATAGGCGTCACAAAGGTGAACTCATGATGACTTGACACCTTTACATTAAATTTCATGCCCTGCTGCGCAGACTTTTCACATCGTCAGCCCATTGGTTCTGCCATGATCTGATAACGTGTAATTCTTTTGCATATTAACATAACAGCTATTGCCCAGACGTCTGTATCTGCTTTTTCCTCTTTAACGCATAGTCTTGACGCATGGATTTCCACTTCGTTTGTTCTTGCAGTAACTTCCTTTTTGGTGCTTGGGTTATTTGTATTTTTTTTTCTACTTAATCTTGCGTTAAGAACAGAAAAGCTCATATATTTTTCAGGTATATTCTTTTGTAAATGGTGCCAACGCATGGTAATACATATTACATAATTCAACTGTCAAAATCATGCGTTTAGACCTAAAGTTACTTTAATTAATTCAAATAGTGACTATAATAACTTGTATTTCTACAAGTTATCAACGGGGTACACAATTTTGGAAAGCAAAATCGTGGTGGCATTAGGTGGCATCCAATATGGCGTTAACTTGACAATCCATGTGGACTAAAATCGTGTACACTGACCACAATTTTTTTTCTCTTTTTCTTCGTGACTCCCTCCCTGTATCTTTCTTCTTCTTTTTCTTCTTCTTCTTCTTCTTCTTTTTTTTTTTTTCCCTCTTTTCTCTTATTCTCCTGCTTTTCTTCTTCTCCTTCTTTTCTTCTTCTTCTCCTGCATCTTCTTCTTTTCCGACTTCTTCTTTAGCTTCTTCTTCTTCTCCGACGTGAAGAATCCAAACTTCGAAGCGACCAACTCTAGTGAGTGAGAGAGAGAAAGAAAGAGAGAGAGAGTGAGCGAGAGAAAGAGAGAGCGAGAGTGAGATTGAGAGAGCAAGAGTGAGAGAGCGAGAGCGAGAGAGATAAGAGTGATATATTCCCCTTTCGTTAGGCGTGGATTATATATAGAAAAAAGCGCGTATAATAACTGAAGTATCAGTTATTATTATTTAATCAATCAAATTCAATTTAATGGATTAGTTTATTTAAATCATATTTAAATAAATATCCCTTACATAATCTATAGTTTTAATTCAATCAATTAAATCACATTTAATTAGATTAAATAAAATAATTAATTAATCATTAACTTAAACATCATATATTTAATTTTAACCCTATAATTGAGTTACATTCAATTATATTTCTCTCAAATAACCTATAGTTTTTTTTATTCAAAAACAAAAAATGTGCATCTAATGCGCATTAGTTTTAACCTATAGTTTTAATATGAATTATTTAATATTTGAACTCCTTCAAATATTTAATTCTCCCATAAATTAAAATTTGAATCAAATTCAAAATAAATTTTTATTATAAAGCTAATAAACTTTATATTATAATGTATCTCCATACATTATATTGTTTCCCTGATTATATTTGAACATTTCAAATTACTGTAATTACCTCAATACCCTTTACGAGCTACCAGTGGGACCTAATGGACCTACTGATCAAAAGCTCCAATGATATGAGATTAATTGGCTAAACTCATAAACCAAGGAAACCAATATTCGTTAATTGTGGGTATACTCCAACATAGACCAACAGTTGCACTCTTCTCACTGCAAATATATTTATGTGTCCATGGACATAAACCAACAACAACAAGTTAGTCCTTCATCAGTGTTCGTAACAACAGTTGGGTCAAAATTACCATTTTACCCCTGGGTTACCTCTATATCCTTAAGTACCCATGCTTTTCTAGTGAACAACCTATTTATGATCCAACCACTAAACAAAAACCCCTCTCGTGTCATTGAAAGGGTAGGACCTCTTGTTCAAGACCCGAAGGCACCGCTTAAGGGAACACTCATCTACTTCCCTAAAGTAGGGAATAAGTGAATTCCATCTTGTGTGATTATGTTCCTAGCTCCTCACTCGGTCTTATCCCCAAAATGGTAGGCTTATTGAGTCGATGAACTAACCACTTTCACCGATACAAATCAAATGACAATTCCTCATGAACAAGAGTTCATAACCCACTCAGGATTGAGACTAAGTTGCCTAGGTCATCCTAGTGTAATGAAACCTAACTAGTCAACGATGTTACAACTAGCAGTTACTATTTCGCAGTCCGACCTTATGCAAACTCATTTCAAAGAATACCCCCACTCGCATGTCCCCTACACGAACGAGTTGAATCATTGTGTTTGTATCAAATACAAAGTGGACCGTATCCATAGTGTCACAAGGATAAGGTACCCAATCTTATCCCTATACTATAGATCATTTAGGATGTATCTTGAACACTAATCCTTGTATATTTCCATATACTGTTTAAGACTCATTCAACTACCAATAATTTATAATATATTAGAAAATTATTATAAATAGAAAAATATCAAACTATTTACAAATATAGCAAAATCTCATTTTCTATTTGCGATAGACCACGATAGACATCTATTCGTGTTTATCTGGGTCTATCGCAATCTAACACAGATAGAAAATAAAATTTTGCTATATTTGTAATTATTTTCGACAGTTTTTCTATTTTTGAAAAAATCCCTAATATATTACATAATACATATTTTAATTTTACATAAATGAAATAAGTTTTGAAATGAGTTTATAACCTAACATACTATATTTCTAAATATTTTTATCTTTATTTAATATAATTCTGCATTTTAAAAGTTTAAATTCAAAACCTGGATATCCTGAAAACATGAAAATGTTAGTTTTTAGAATTTGCACTGTTTAGATCACAGAATCCAAAATAATTTTTTAGAAACAAAATTCGAGTTGTTTGTCAAATATATATTTGCTGAACTTAGTAAAACTAAAACATAAAATAGATTTCAAACTATCAACCAAACATGCCCTTAAATTCTATATCGAATGAAGTTGTAAAAAAATTAGGTTAAAATATCATTTTGATTTCTATACTTTGGAGTTTATTCCATTTTAGTCCCTATACTTTTAAATATTCAATCTTAGTTTTCGTATTTTTCAATAGATCTTAAATTTATTACTAACTACTAGTTTATCGAGGAATTTTCATTACTTTTCATTTTCTATTAGCATTTGCAACTATGAATTTTTAAAACATATTTACATATTGTATTTAGACATGAAAATTGTTATGATTATTTAATCAAATTTGAAAAAAACTAACTTCAAAAACTAAAATTGAAATTTATGAAAGTGACTAAAATTGAACAAATTTCAAAATATAGAAACCAAAATAGTATTTTAATCAAAAAGTTAATTTTGTCGATAATAAATCTCTAAATTATAAAGTAAAAAATTTAAAGTCTTTTAACCCAAAAAAAATAAAAAAAAAAGAAAGAAAAAAAAAGAACAAGCCACTGAACGGCAGCCAATTTTACAACGAAGAATATTCAAACGGAGCGAGCGAGTTAACTCATTAACCGCGTTTGGCAACTCATCGAGTCCAGAATCGTTTCCTTCTGTTTTTGATTGGCTTCCCTTAATCTGGCGACTACCAAACGGTTTTCGCGCTCCATATCGCTGTGTTCTTCTCCCAAATCCCAATTCCTAATCGATTTCTACGCTTCACAGAGAACGCGAGCTCAAACATGTCATTGAAGGCGTCGAGTTCCGAGAAGAATTTGATGCTGCCGGTGTCGGATCCTCCACACGGCAGTGAAGAGAAAGAGCGATTGATCAGAGGCGACGAGAAGCTCTTCAGAGGCTCCGCCATGACCAAACGAGGAGCCTATGCTGCTCTCTCTTACATGTCTTGTGCAGGTACGCGTAATCGCATCTGAATTCGATGTTTGATTCGTGTGGCTTTCCGTTTGCTGCTCAGATCTATTTGCAGAGTGTTTGTCTTTTTTACGCATATTAGTTTTCTGAGAAATTAGGTTTTTCGATGAGGATGTTTTTCTACTTGTGTTACTGTTTTAACTGTTTCTGAAGAATTTTCCGATGAGGATGTTTTTCTACTTGTGTTAATGTCGAGTAACTGTTTCAACTTTTGTAATATACTCTGTTTCCAGTTTCTTGATGTATACTTGTATTTTTTTTTTTATTATTATTATTACTCTTTTTGTTTCCCGATTATGATCTACTGAAGAATTAATGTAGAAGAATAAATTAGTTTTACTGTTCGGCTTTCTGCATAGTACATAGTGTTCAGAAGTCTGTGTGATCGGTGACTGGGAGCCAACGTTATGGTGTCGATTATTGTTCAATTTTGTCTAACCAGAGGTTTCTTATCATTTATGCAGTGCTATTGGTTTTGTTCAACAAAGCAGCGCTATCTTCTTATAATTTTCCAAGTGCAAACGTTGTTACACTTGTTCAGGTAAATGTCTTACTTGGTTATCTCTTTGAAGTTTGAACCACTCTTGGTAGTGAAATATTTGGATTTGGAAAATCGATATTGTTTTGAAGAGAACAAACAATATACTCAGTGGTCGTTATCTTATAGTTTTGGACATTTTCAGTGGAGAGCATTGTCTGTAGAATGTAGTACTGGACTGGTATATGTGTTTTTTTTTCCTGCTTGTATAGAATACATTAGTATGATAGTGAAACTGCTATGTCTTTGTGCTATTATTCCGTAATGTTGTCCTTTATATCAGGTTTCGATTTTTTGTACTGATTGATATCAATTTAATGCCATGACCTTTAAATGTTTGCTGCTCAACTATGGCATGGTTTTGGCCACACATCTCTTGTTTCTTTTTCCGATAATAATTGTTTGTTGAGATGCCGTTTGTTGTTAAGACACATTTTCCTTCTTTGTGGTGCAGATGGTATGTTCATGTTGTTTTCTATATGCATTGAGACGCTCGAAAGTCATATCTTTTACAGTGGGTGATTCCTTGTCTGATAATGCTGCTTCAATGGTTTCAATGAATAAATTGAGGCAAACCAGTCCTCTTGCAGGGACCTATTTGCTTTACATGGTAAATTTAAATTATTTGATGAGAATTGGTAGATGCTTTATCTCTTTCGTACATTGTTGATGTGTACGAATTCCAATATTTCTTCCTGAAAGCTAGCTACCATGGAGTCTGTTCGTGGAGTAAATGTTCCCATGTACACTACCCTCAGGCGGACAACAGTTGTTTTCACAATGGTTGTGGAGTATCTTCTGGCAGGACAAAAGTATACATATTCAGTTGTTGGAAGGTAAGATCTGCAGCTGCCACATCCATCTCTGTGCTTTTTCTTCAACTTCATAATCCGCACATCTTTTGAAAATTCCAGATATACTTTGAGTTGATCTCCTAGTGAAGGTTGTCTAATATCTGCAGGGATGTGGTTGACTTTTCTCCCTTTATTTTGGTTCTTGAGCACTTGCTGGCTTTATTTTATCTGAGGATTTTGGATTTTTGAAATAGAGAAATAGATGATTTCATCATATTTTTTCTCCCATCACTCTCCGTTAGCTGTTAGTCGGGGGATTCACTGCAGTTTATATGAACATCATTGACATCGCTTCTGGAGACTAGAATTGCACAGTCAAAACCCTTATTCTCCTCTTTTCTTCTTTATTACAATTTGTTGATAGGGACAGTTGTTTTTCCCCTTTTCTGATTTGATTCATTAACTTGGATATTTTATTCTGGTGGAAATTGATCTGATTTAATAATTCAACTGAAAATTTAAAGGATGTTATCAGTGTTGGTTTGATAGTTCTTGGTGCATTTATTGCTGGAGCTCGCGACTTGTCCTTTGACGTATATGGCTATTCTATTGTTTTCTTGTCCAACGTCACCACAGCAATCTACCTTGCAACTATTTCCCGCATTGGTAGTTTGACTTCTTTTCCATTCTATTCTCCGTCTTTCTCTCTTCATTTCTTTCATTTATTTTTCTCCGTTAAAAGTCTTTGGATGGAGTAACTTCTTCAGTTCTTTGTATGTGTAGCTGAATACTTTTTCTACAATTTCTTATGTTAGGAAAATCAAGTGGTCTAAATAGCTTTGGCCTCATGTGGTGCAATGGTGAGCTAACTGATTCTTAGTAAAACTAGATTATTGGTTTTGCTCGTTTTCCCGCCTACACAATCAGGTAGTTGTATATTTCCTACTCCTGACATTTTATTCCTTTGTGAATCCGCTATAGGAATCTTATGCACTCCAGTTCTACTTTTCTGGACATTTATACGGGGTGACTTGGAGGCAACTATTAGCTTTCCTCAGCTTTTTTCACCTGGATTTCTAGTAAGCCTGAGTACACAAAGCTCTTTATTGGGTCTATAAATACACACACACACAATTTTGTTTAATGAAAAAAATATTTTGCCTCATGGTCAAGCATGCAGACGTTTTGTAGTCAAATACATTTACTCTTAATCATATTTTGATGGATTGGTTTAGAAGTGTGTGATGCTGTGTGGTATAAATGTCTCCATCATCTCCTCATTGTTGCACTTCTCAAACCTTTATATTTCTTAAATGGGTTCTTTGTGAAATTTCACCATGTTTTGGGCAATTTCCAACTTTCCATGACCTTATGCGAACCCTTTTTTTTGGTCAGGTAGTGATGTTTTGTTCGTGCACACTGGCTTTCTTCTTGAACTATAGTATATTTCTAAACACCACTCTAAATTCGGCAGTAACACAAACTATATGTGGTAATCTGAAGGTACTTTCACAGCTTCTCTCTTATCTTTCTTGCAAATTTAATTCGTAGTTAGAGATTTCGTCTTAGTTAATACCCTACTTCTATTTCTGTTGACCTTGTTACTTTTTGTAATATAGGATCTTTTCACAATTGGACTTGGCTGGATGATATTTGGCGGCCTTCCTTTTGATCTGGTGAGTAAAATACCTGTTTCGATTCATCATCCTTTATTTGCTCTTTCTAAAGTCTAATTTGTTGTGTTTGCAGCTAAATGTAATTGGGCAACTTCTGGGTTTTATTGGCTCTGGTTTGTATGCCTATTATAAGCTGATAGGGAAATAAATCCTCTAAATGATAAGTTTAATAGGAGAGATTAGCTGGTTTTTTTTTTTTTTTTATTTTTTTTTTTTTTCTTTTTTATTTGTGTGTTTGTGTGTTTTTTGTTTTTTTTTTTTTTTGTGTGTTTTTTTTTTTTTTTGTGTGTTTTTTTTTTTTTTTGTGTGTTTTTTTTTTTTTTTGTGTGTTTTTTTTTTTTTTTGTGTGTTTTTTTTTTTTTTTGTGTGTTTTTTTTTTTTTTTGTGTGTTTTTTTTTTTTTTTGTGTGTTTTTTTTTTTTTTTGTGTGTTTTTTTTTTTTTTTGTGTGTTTTTTTTTTTTTTTGTGTGTTTTTTTTTTTTTTTGTGTGTTTTTTTTTTTTTTTGTGTGTTTTTTTTTTTTTTTGTGTGTTTTTTTTTTTTTTTGTGTGTTTTTTTTTTTTTTTGTGTGTTTTTTTTTTTTTTTGTGTGTTTTTTTTTTTTTTTGTGTGTTTTTTTTTTTTTTTGTGTGTTTTTTTTTTTTTTTGTGTGTTTTTTTTTTTTTTTGTGTGTTTTTTTTTTTTTTTTATTTTTTTTTTTTTTCCCCTCTTTTCTTTTTCTTTTTGTAGGAGGGTCTTGCTCTCTGAGCAGGTGCTGATGATCCCAATTTTCCCTTTTTAGGCACTAGCATTTATCTTTTTGCTTGATTCTTATTTGTTCTGTTTGATTACAATTTTTTAGGGCTTAACCAACCTAATTCCCTGAACGGTTTGAGCCCATACTTATATTGGTGTACTTCTTCAAGACCAACCCTCTTTTTGACATATTCTTCACTGTAGTTGACACAATGCAACGGTCATCGCCATTTTATTGACCCTTAAATTTAGATGTTTGGAAAAAGAATAGAAAAAATAATTGCTCACCTTTTTCCCCCTCTTTTGGAATAAGAGGATGTTTTAGAATCATAATCATTAGCTAACCAACTTTTACACGTTGAAAGTGTGTATTGTGGCTAATATGCTTAGTTTTATACTGTTTTTAATTGGATTACTTCATGTTCTAAATTTGTTGCTTTTATAAATTTCTTCAAATTTCTTAAAAAGAAAAAAAGAAGGTGAAGAGTTGAATCTACTCTGACTCATACATCATTTTTCTTATTAATCTTATTTTATTTTATATGAGTTTGTTTTTAAGTATAGCAAAATGTTATTGTCTATTGAGATAGTTGACATTTTGCTATATTTGAAAATATTTCTAGTATTTTCGCTATTTAAAATAATTACCCTTAATTGATTTTATTTTTCTTAGTGATAAAATAAATCATTTGATTTCTTTGGATAATATTTCTCAGGAAGAATAACATATTTACCCTTGAACTTGTTATGCTGTATCAATTTCTACCATAAATTTTAAATTTTATCAAATTGAATTCTAGACTTTATTCCATGCTACAATTTCTTGCCTCAAATTTCACTGCAATCAAATTTTGCATAAGTTAAGTTTGATTGGTTCATGCTTTAATCATAGAATAACTTTGTCCAAACTCATAAAATTTAAATATTTAATCAATTTTGTACTTTACATATGTTTTCTAGTTCGTTAATCGCATATGAGAATACTTTTAGAAAGAAAATTTAAATGAATGCTTATCAGATGGTAAAATTGCTATATTTCATTAAATTTAAGGTTAGAAATACAGCATTTATTTAAGTGTGGAATGTACGTTGATAAAGTTGAAAATTCAAAGGTAAAAATTGATACAAGTTTATGGGTAATTTTGATTTTGTTTTAGTAAGTTGGCAAAAAATTAATACTATACAATTTAAGTGAAATTAAGCGAAAATTACAAAATATAAAATACTTATACAATTTTTTTTTTAAAAAAATAATTCTAGACATGTTTAAATGTAGTGGATTACCATTATGGTAACTTAACCTTTTGTCTTTGCCAACTTTTGATGAGTAGTGAGGTCTATACATCACTTTTAAATGAGATAGATCTCTATGTAATTATGTTCAAGGAAAGCTTAAAGAATAAAGAATGGAATGTTGGCCAGGTATATCATTTATCATGTTTTTCATGACCCAATGATAGAAACTTCAAAGTAAAGTATATTTAATTTGGAGCAATTTTTTTTGTTGGATGACATCTTCCTAATTATCATATTAAACATGTGAGTGAAGTCAAATAATATAGTGATCCATGGAAGTGGTTTTCGCTCTCGTAGGTAGTTGAAATTTTAAAAAGAAATTAGTGACATCACGGACTAAAAAAAAACTGAATTAGGCTTGCTATTATTTTTTTATTTTTTATTTTTTTAAGAAACAGTTGACTCCCATATAGAGATATCAATTTCTCTTGAAGGGACTTGCCTCGAACGAAACAGGAAATGGGGGAGGAAGCAGAAAGAATTATTGTCACAGTCTCTGCCCCCATCCCCTCTCCATAGGGGAATCGAATCTCTAATTTTGAAGTTGATAGTATAAGCAATATGCCAATTGGACTATGCTTATTTAGGCGCCCCGCTTCTTAAATACCTTTTTGGTCCCTAGGTTTTGAGTTTAGTTTCTATTTGGTTCTTATGTTTCAAAATCTGTTCTTATGTTTCAAAATTGAACACTTTTATCCTGAAATTTTAATAATATTCAATTTTAGTTTTTGAGATAACAGAACCATTAGTGATTTAAAGAAAGAATGACTAGGATCATGATTGGACTAATTTTAAACTAAAATAGATTAATGATATAGCTATTTTAATCTTGATAAAGCAAAATGTTAATTAAAAAAAAAGAAACTCAGGAGGCACTTGAATCCAACGTTGGAAGAGATTGAAGTTCTTGGATTGTAACATTTTATTTTCATAAATTTTAAAAAAAAAAAAAAACATCATTTTCATAAATGAAGGAAGAGGAAGAACAAAGTAAGAGAAAGCGTAAGAGTTAGGAAGAAACTTCATTTGGAGTTTTCCTTTTCGATTTTCAAAAGAAAGAAGAAAGTGTTTTTCTTTTTTTTTAAAAAAATATTATGTGTGTTCAAATTGTTAGTTGCCAAAGGGAGTACAACTAACTTATAATATCAGTAACCAAAAGGCTTATGGTTCGAATCTCTTTCATTTCTAACGTACTTCATACTAAAATGAATTTTTAAGTACTTTAATATGAAAAATGTGAAAACTCGTAAACTCATATTTTAATAAACTTTTTCTCCCATATATACATTTTGAAGTGTCTCACACAGATTTTCTTCTAATGTTAAATAAGTGGAAAAAAAATAACAAATCTAGTACGAGAATTTGTCCCAATTATTTGTCATTTGAATTGGAAACTAGAAAACGACGTCGTTTCAGAAGGAAAGGCAGTTGAAGGCGCCTGAGAAACCGTTAGCGCCACGTAACCCAGCCGTAACTACCATCTTCTCCATGACCGACCGTACTAAAAAAACGAAAAGAAAAGAAAAAGAAAAGAAAAAAAAAAATGGAAATTGCAGCTTAAAAATTTGTACAGTTCAGAGGAATTGCCTCCGACACAAGCTCCGAATGCTACTCTTCCTTCAAAAAAGCCAAACCCTAAAACTCTCCTCCTTCAACTGTCTCCATTTTGTCCATGGCGTGTTCTCCTTTCCTAAGCATCTCTTTCCCTTTTTCCCTTCCCTCATATTAACCCACCCCATTTCTTCCCTTTTCCGATCCTCTCATCACCTTCCAATTCCATGGCTGTCGACGGCATTTGCAGACTTGACGTCGTTGACTTTCCTTCCCCGCCAACGACGGTCGACAAGCATCGCAGATCGTTCTCGCTGCTTTCGTCTCCTTTGATGATCGTTGGGCTCTCCAGGAAGAATGTTTTGTATCGCCAGCTTCCGCATCAGCCTCTCATACTCTCTGTCCTTAAATTGGACGGCTCTTGTTTCGGTAATTTCTGTTTCTGTGGCTTTGGATATTATTTTTATTTTTGTATGGATTAATCGAATTCGGTTTGGGGTAATTTGTGCTGATGCTGGAGATTACCATCTGTTTTTGAGTTTGTTTTTATGTCTGATTAAGGGCAGAGATATTGAAGGTTTTTCTATGTTCTTTTCTGTGGCTGTTATTTAAAAGAATAAAAAAAACAAAAATTATACGGATTAATGGAATTCGGTTTAAGTTATTTGTGCCGATGCTGCAGATTATCATCATTGTTTTTATGTCTGATTAAGGGCAGAGACATTGAAGGTTTCTATGTCTTTTCTGTTGTTTGGAGGACCTTTTTTTTTTTCTTCTTTTGGATTGATGGTTTTAAGGTATCTTCTTTTGCTTGAAATGTGTAAGATTTGACCACCGAAGTGAAAAAACTGATGTCCTAAATTTGAAGAATAAGAATGTCTTCATTGCGCCCTCTTTTAATGTAGGAGTGTTGGTTTTTGACAAAGTATTAGAAGAGTAGTTGTGTCATATGTTCAAAAGAAGAGTAGTTGTGTCATATGTTCAAAAGAAGTGATGGATTCCCAACACCATAAAAGAAGTTTATACCTTTGATTTCAAGTCATTCCAATTTGAAGCATTTTAAGCTCGGTATACTAGCTTGGCTGTGTGAATGGTATAATGTTTTGAGAGAATGTTCTTGTAATTGGGGTCGGGAGAGACATTTTTGTGTGATTGGAATAAATTTTCACATATTGGAAAATTTTTTATCCGTGGTTTTTCTCTAGTTTGGAGTTTTTCCACGTTAATTCTTATGTTCCTAATTTTATTATTTTCTTTTAATTTTTTTGTTATTTTTCTGCTTATTCTTGCGGTAGTAGTGAGAGGTTTTTCCCAAAATGGAGGACTTCAATGAATTGAGATGTTTGACACAGATATTCAAGTTAAGAGATCTGCTACTGTTGCTGAATTAAAGGGGGCAGTGGAGTCGGTCTTCAGCCACATGCCAGAGAATGGACCAGGAAAGATTTCATGGTTGGTTTATTTAATTATTTCACCATTTGATTGTAAGAATGAAATTACCCGTAATCCTTTGCCAGATCCTATTATGAAATTCCAGTTCTATGTGTTTATTTATCAATGCTGAGCCAAAACTAAGGATGATATTTTGATGGCATGTTGAAAATTTGGAGGAGATGCTTTATGGAACTACTTATCAGCTCTAAATTATCAACTTCCCAAGATTTTATCTACCTTATTCTTAACTTAACAAGAAAATTTAAATCTGGATATCTTTTCACTGTGACACAAAAGTTTATAGAAAGGGTACTTCTCAATTTAACTGTTTTCTGTTCTTGTTTGATTCATGGAGGCTCCATGTGTGGTGGCATTTCTGCTTATGCTATGCTGGTCAAAAGTTGCTTGATGATGCGGACTACATTGCAAATTTTGGCATCAAGGATGGTGATCAGGTATGTAGTTAGTTGTGCTGTGCTTAATGATTTCAATTTCCTGTGAGGTCGGATCACTAGGTTTACCGACATGACATAAATCAAAGCACTATTTCCTTGAATAACAATTCAAGCTTCTTTAAATGAGTAACTGTTTTGTTGCTTATAATTGATTATTGATGCATTATTTGTGAATCTAGTTACTGTCAGGAATGTGCTTCCAGGATGTTAATGAAATATTAAAAGGAAGATTTGATGCTTATATTCATTGGATTTCCTTGTTTTAACATGTTCAGCTTCAGTTTGTCCGGCATGTAACAACTGGCTACAATGTTATAAGAAAACAGTCAAAGAAATGCCTGGTTTCCTCAAAACTGCTCAGTAGGTAAGCCTCTTACCTCTTTAATAGTGATCCTTGATGGGGAAAAACAGTATTGACACAAAAATAGTAGGGGGCTTGGGCATTAAAATGAATTTCAAAGCTTGAGACAACAAAAAGCATCCATCTTGAAAGTGATAGAATATGCTGTTAGAAATTTTGGGTATTATATTGGACTAAGAAATCATATAAGAAATCCGTTCCTTTAAGGTTTATTCATCTAAATAATGTACCTTTTTTTTATCATGACTATCGTCGCTTCACCGATTCCTTGATTCCAGTTGCCAATCTGTTCTTCTGCTTACTATGGAATTCTAAATTCTCAGGATATCATCTCGGTCAAAAAGCCACAAGCAAAATGAACAAGAAGATATGGAAAGATATAACTACAACGATATAGAGAGTGGAAGGTTTCAACATCATGGCAACAATGAGCTCTTCATGAACCATGAGCCAAAGATGGTAGTCTTTTTGGGAGGATGGTTCTCTCACACCAAGCTGGCATCCGCAGGAAAGATGAGCATCAGTAGCCTGATTCATCCATCGGGATCCCGTCCTAGCCTGGTGCGTGGTTTTAAGAATTTAATACAATTATGCCGTGAGAAAAGACATTATGAGAAAGTGAATAAAAAGAAGAGATCCATCATTGGAAGCTAAGTAGATTAGGAATGATTGATACACACACAAGTCAATTAGATTTAGTCTAAACTCTAATGGGGTCTTCGTTCATAATCCTTGATAATAATAATAATAATAAGGTGTTATAGAGATACCAGAATTCATAATGTTGGATACCAAAAGTGTTTGGATTCTTAGAACTCGAGGACATAGTTGTACAACCTATAGAACAAGATCGTTCAAGTAAGGTCATAAAATTCTTTGGATTCTAGTCGGTGATTGTTGTGTTGTGTGGTTAATGACAATGGTAGGAAATTCCGAAATTATCCATTGATATAGAATAAGCTTTGTATCAAAATACCCTGTACCTATAGAGAAACCAACTTGTACCTTACGGACATAACTCTTAATAGTTTTGTCTTTCTAGTTGTCATTTTCAGTCCCTCGCTTTCATTTACTCTTTTTTCTTTGTAATGTTCTAAAAACTTGGTGAATTGCAAGTAGCTGTTTTGCTTTTTGTTTTACATTATGTTGTGGGTCCTTAATTCCTAGTCTTTTACAAGTTTGATGGCTACAAAAATTCCAAGTAATGCCTCTTCTTTTCTATGCACATCACAATTTTAGGAGGACCAATCAGAAAAATGGCAGAAATAAAAAATATTATATGATGTTACTTAGAGGTACTGATAACCAAATTTTAGGGACCCTCAAATTAACAAACTGCTTGCTAACACTCCGCAATTTCTTACTTAAAACGTCTTCTTATTCCTTTGTGGGATTTTTGTTTTGTATTCAAATTTGGGCATAACAGTTCCATTATTACTAAATTAGTTGCTCTAAATTTCAATTTTGTGTATATTAAGTCCTTCCAGATTTTTACTCAAATGTATAATTTCTAAATTGTTTATCAAACTTAATTGGCATGTTGGTAAATTTATGTTAGGAGTATATTGGTCTATTTCAGTACTTCTTTAATATAAGTTAAGTTAGGAACCGTTTAGAATTTTAATATTTTAAAATTTTAAATATATCATGAAACTATCAATTTATTATATATATACAATTTTATGCATACATTTAAACGTTTTGAAAGTTAAATAGAAAAACTTGTACTTTAATCTTTTTTTCTTTAAAAAAAAAATGCACATGGGCTTGGTTTTGTTACAAAATAGATGCCTTAACCTTATAAATGGGAGTGTTACAGGTGATACCATGTGATTGTCAGACCAAAACTTCAAATTTACATGTGTTTTCTGTAAGTTTCATTATTATCATTATTATTCTTTCTTGTAAAGAAAGCTTACCAAATTTTTTTTTTTGGTTAGCAAAAAATAATAATAACGATGAGAATCCTTTACAAAGAAAATAATGATAATAATATAATGTATTTAGAGATTGGTTGGAGTGCAAAGTTGATGATTATAATATCGTGGTTATTATAGTTTTAGTTTGGGTTTTAATAGTATGTGTGTAAGGTACATACTATTTTAGTCTGGTAGATGGGTAAAGAAATATGAAATTGTAAACACGATAGATAATGAGAGTTTTCGAATAATTTTAGTGTGAGTTATAATAATGTAGAACTTCAACTATTATAATAAGAACCTCAAACATTACGTGGGCCATAGTAGCATATCCCACTCGAGTCAAACGCTCCTAAGTTATTGATAGTTGTATTTAGGATGGGTAACAAAAAAAAAAAAAAAACAATGAAAAAAGAAACAAAATTATCTATTGATCTTCTTGAATCTATCAATGAAAAAAAAAGAGCAAGTCCATACTTTCTCTTTCTCTACTTATACAAAAAAAAAAAAAAAAAAAAAATTTAAGTAAATTTGATTGCCATGTAACAATTTTTTTTTATTGAAGACTGCACAGTAGATGGGTACAGCCCGAGTCTCTACTTTAGAAGAAAATAACGAGTATTGCTTATAAGACACTCCAAATTAATATTAATTGTAGTTAATTTATGGCTTGAATCATGAAGATCGATATTTTTCAATTGATCTAACTTGTCATTGTCTTATACTGTTGAAATAAAATATATCTTATCTACTCTCTAATGACGATGGGTAGGTTTAGAAAATTTTAATCAATGAATAAATACGATAAAAAATATAATGATAATTTTGCTTCTTTTCAAACAAACAGAAAATAATATAGGTTTATAAATGTGAGTTTAAATATTATTTAACCTCTTCTACTTTTTGCTTTCATTTAATTTGATCGATGTAATTTTAAAATGTTTTGTTTTTATCTTTATATTTCTAAAATATTAATTTTAGGCTTTGTATTTTTAAAAGGTGACCATTTTAATCACTATTATTTAGAACGAAAAAAATAGCTAAAAAGAAAAATTGAAGGACTAAAATGATCACTTCTTAAAAAACAATAATCAAACATTTTGAAAAAGAGTAGTTGAACATTTTAAAAGTTGGGAATAAGGTTAAATTCAACAATGTTTTAGTACAAATATATTTATATTTGTGTTTTATAATCGGAGAGATTTGAACAACTAATCTCTTGACTCTTTGTTAAATATACTAAACGAGTATAAAAATGCCGTTGGCTAAATTACAATGTAGGAATTGAAAATATAACTTTATAGGATTTATATAATATAATTCTTTTTTTTTAAAAAAAAAATAGTTTAAGCAACCATATAATTAAGATTTTAATATATATATATATATTTACCGTTAATCCAATCATTGATATACGTGAATGCAAAATGACCAAAACTAACATTCATATTACATCACATAACACTATACCACCTATAACTCCTTGTCGAGTTAGGAACGTCTCTTTCATCGCAAAATTGTCGAATTCCCAATTGTTTTAAGGACCCCTATTTCCTAATCGAGGTTGCATGTGCCCTTTGACCATGATATTGTAGTAAAGTCCCGTCACGATTTTAAAGCCCATTGTGATTTCTAACATTGTGGTTTTTAACAAAGTCTATCACAATTTCTAACACATCCATGCTTCATAGAGGATGGGTTTAACTCATTGTGATTTCTAACTCATCCATTCTCAGTGAAGCATATAATGGATGCATTAGAAATCATCAATTAAAATAAGGTTTAATACTATTTTAGTTTATATATTTTGAAGTTTGTTCAATTTTGGTCCATGTACTTTCAACTATCCCATTTCAATTTCTATACTTTCAATAAATCTTAAATTTAGTCCACAATACTAGTTTATTATCGATTTTTTTAAAACAAAATGATTATCTATAGCATTTTTACTATAAATTTTGAAAATGTATTTACATATTTTATTTTCTTACATGAAAACTACCATCATTATTTAATCAATTTTGATAAAAGAAAATTAATTTTGAGTGATTAAATTTAAGATTTATTGAAACTATAAAAATTGAAATTAGAGAAATTAAATATTAAGACTAAAATTAAACCAACCTCTTGAAATAATAATAATAAACAAAATAAAGTATTATTTTCAAATATAGCAAAACGATCCCACCGAATATGAGTATGATAAAGAGTAAAAATTTTCTACATTTGAAAATAGTTCGGTATTTTTTTAATTTATAATAATTATCTTAAAATAAAATAAATAATGAAGGTAGAGAACTTGAAAGAATCATCGTTGTGGCATTCAGTTACACCGAACAAGTGGACTAATCCGTAATTTCAGTAAGTAATGCCATTGCCGATTTGCCGGCTCATCCTTCTTCTCTTCCTCTATTTCTTCCCATTTTTACACATTAATTTAACATTTATTTTTCTTCCCTATTTCTTCTCTCTCACTCTCTCACTCCCATGTTGATTTTTCCTCTTCGGTATGTTCTTTCTCAAATCTGCAAACCCTTTTCCCTCTGTTGTTTGTTTCCCACGAAACCCACAAAAACAGGGTCTATCTTCTTCCTCTGGAGTCGGTTCATCTTTTGATTTCATGTTTATTTGATTTTTCTTTTGCGCTGTTATGTTTTCTTTTACCTAATTAATCAGCCTGGTTGTGTTTTTGGTTTGATTTTTTGTTTGTTGTTTCATGGGGGTTTTGATTAAAGTTTCACGATAGCTATTGTTGTTTGGTGTAATGTTTTATTCTACTTCTGTGTTGTTCTTTTTCTTAATCTGATGCATTTCCTGTGGGTGTGGGGTTTTTTTGTTTTTATTTTTGCCTCTTGTTTCAGATTTTGAAGAATGTCTACACAAGAAGCTGTTTCTCAAGTGGTTCCTTCTTTTGAGTATGAGCTTCTTGATGATGATCCTGATCATGTCAGGACAGTGGTTGCTTCATCAAACTATTTAAGCCCTAGGATTGAACCTTCTAAGGTGAAGCTTAGGCATCGAATTGGGCGAGGCGTTTTCGGTGATGTTTGGTTAGCAACTCACCATCAGTCCACTAAGGATTATGATGAGTACCATGAAGTTGCAGTCAAGATGTTGAATCCTGTTAAAGAAGATCATATGAGGATTGTTTTGGATAAACTTAAGGATCATTTCTATAAGTGTCAAGGTGCTAAGGGTGTTTGCAGGCTGTATGGAGTGTCTATAATTGGTGGGAAGGTAATTCTGATATCTGTAGTTGCTGCATTTTTAGGGCTGTTTTGTTGGAAATATATGTGTAGGTTTGCTAAGATGTTACTGTCCTTTGTGTGTTCTTACAGTTATGCATCATCATGAAATTCTATGAAGGATCAGTTGCTGATAAAATGGCTCGCCTTAAAGATGGAAGGCTTTCTCTCCCTGATGTATTGAGGTGATATTCTGATATGGGTTTCAATCTTTAGGTCAAAATTGAAGTTATTAAATCTCTATCTGTGTCTTTTAGATTAGTGCTCCTAAGTTCTATCTATTGCTTGAACTGATAACAATTTTTGTGGGGGTAAATTCTCCACTTATGCTACTTGTTGCAGATATGGAATCAATCTAGCCCACGGGATTGTGGAATTGCACTTGAAAGAGATCTTGGTTCTTAACCTGAAACCTTCAAACATGCTCCTTACTACCAAGGACCAAGCAATTTTGGGAGATGTTGGAATTCCTTTTCTACTGCACGGTGTACCAATGCCAAATACGGATATAGTTCAGAGACTTGGGACACCTAACTATATGGCACCGGAACAATGGCAGCCAGAAGTTAGAGGTCCGATTTCATATGAAACTGATTCGTGGGGATTTGCCTGCTGCATGATTGAGATGTTGACTGGTGTCCAGCCATGGCGTGGGAAATCAGTTGATGAAATATTTCATTCTGTTGTCAGGAAACAAGAAAAGCCATGTATTCCAAGTGGACTTCCTCCTATAATTGAGAATGTTCTTCTTGGTTGCTTTGAATATGACTTAAGGAGTCGTCCTTTAATGACAGACATATTAAATGTGTTCCAGAGGTATGTCATCTCCTTCAAATCTGCTCTGTTTTCCCATCACATATTTTTCCTTTTGAAAAGGAAACAAAATTTTTCATTGAAAAAAATGAAAAGAGACTAGCTCAAAGGTACAATAGCCCTCGAGAGAGGACAGAAACAAAGTAAAACAAAGGAAGACAAAAATTCTGAAAATATATCTCACTGCTAAAGATCACAAGAACTTGAAAGCCATTGCCAAGAAAAGACCAGTTTCCCAGGAAATATTGATTTCCCTTATCGATCAAAAAGTGCTTCCTTCTTTCGATTGTACGAGTTTTATGGCTTTCTGTCTATTATTTTTCTTGGTCTCTGGTTGAGGTGTATAATTTGTTCTCTTGGTTTGGTTTGAAACGAATTTCCTACTTGAATCATTTTATGCATTTAGCTAGCATTAGTAATTTGTTTCTGTCTTTCTGTACTAATCCAACTAAATTTCTAGAATTCAAAATTTGACCAAGGGACATGATAAGTGTGTTTTAGAGAGAGATTCTAGTGAAAAGAATGGCAAGAATCTATCTACCTTTCTCTCTTCTTCTTGTTGCCTTTCCCTTGTTAAAATCTGTGCAAGCACCTACATTAACCAAATCAGATAACTTAACCACCTTGATAAGAAATTTGATCTCTATCTCATTTATTGTTTATTTAATTAGTTGATGGAGTTAATTCTGCTTTGTAGCTCTCAACATGTTAATAGCGACTGGCAAGCCATTGGGAGTTCAAAAATGTTGAACAAATCAAGTGCCACTGGACATACTGAATGGTTTCTCTCAAAGGATCACTTGCAAGAGAATGACATAGTGCGTTCTAGAAAGCCATTAAACTCATGCAAGTCAGATAATATGAACATCCCTGAAGGAAAGATAGTGGGTTTACAACGCGAAACTGAAAAGGATGCTTTTGTTTTGGTGAGGGTTCGTGGAATCCATGATCCTGTAAGAGTGTATGCTTCGACGCTCGAGCGGGTGAGTTTTGGATTAGCCGCTGGTGACTGGATACGTTTGAAGGAAGCAGACAAGAAACACTCTCCAGTGGGAATTCTTCATTCAATCGATCATGTTGGCAATGTAGCTGTTGCCTTTATTGGTGTAGAAACTCTCTGGAAGGGTAACTCTTCCCAGTTTCAGATGGCAGAATCGTTTTGTGTTGGACAATTTGTACGGATAAAAGCCAGCATTCTGAGACCACGATTCGAATGGCCTCGTAAAAAAGGAAATGTTTGGGCTACAGGGAGGATTTGGTGGATCCTACCCAATGGCTGCCTCATGGTCAAGTTCCCTGGAATCCTCTCTTTCAAAGAAGAATGTGATTCGTATATGGCCGATCCAGCCGAGGTTGAGGCAGTCAACTTTAGCACTTGTCCAGGGATGGTGAAAAAGTACCAACATCTTGAGGATTTTCACTGGTCAGTTAGACCGGTGCTGATTGCATTTGGGATGTTTACAGCAATGAAACTGGGAATTGCATTTGGGAAGAAAGTGGGGAGGTCAAAGGTGAAGAAGGGGCAAGGCAGCAATAATGTGTATTGTGAATCTCAACATATTGAAGGACAGAACGCCAACAATCCAGCTTGGATTCCTCCGCCTGTCAAAAACATTCTTTTTGGAGACGGCATTAGCACGGTCGCTCGATGATTCTATGACCAGTTTGTTGTTGCATCAGCTCAAAGTTGTGCCAAGTTATCTGTGTATAGATTAACTTTACTGACTGGTTTATAATCCCAGTACTATGTAAATGCTCCTATACAGTTGTGAAACAAACAAACAAACAAGCACGCTTTTAAGAATGTGTATGTACAGAATAATAATAATATGTTGTTTTTATAAGGCTCGTGTCTTAAAAGTGGTTCTTGATCTCTTAGCTCTCTGGTGGATGGATTAGGCCTTAGACACTGAAACAGTATACTACCATATAGCAAGCTATTAAATCACAATTCTTAAAAGTAGGATTGTGTTTAATAGTATGGACTTGTTTTCATAGATTCTTGCCCTTTCAATTTTGTATCTTATTGATATCTAAGATTTGAAATTTTTACTTTATATATCATGCATCTCTCTTCCATTCAATTTCTCTATTAATTTATGGACTTTATAAACACAGAATTGAAAAATCAAGGTGTTAAGGAATTTAGTTTGAAGTATATGGTTACAAATAGAGGGAGTGTGAAGAAAAAGGTAGGCAAATTGTTTAGGGGTGTTTAGGCTTAAATGGCATCTCAAGAAAGGAAATTTCGAGGACCTCAAATACATGGAAGAGTATATTATAGCTTCATCATCTTTCATATTTCAACACATTTGGTTGGTTCTATCAATAACTAAAATCTCTTTTATTATCATTTTTTAGTACAGGTAGGAAGATCTAAACCTCCAACCTAGAAAATGAGTATATATTGTTGAACTATCATATTGTTTCTTATAAAATTTTAGCTTTTCAAACAAGCTTTACGTTGCCAATACAAATATAATCTAATAGTCACGACATTTCTACTTTCTACTAGAGATCATAAGTTCAAATCTTCTACGAGAAAAATGCCTAGACGTTTACATAAACAGCATATATAAAAACAACCCAACAAACATGAAAATGAAGAGCAATTGAAGTTGAAGGTTATACCATTTTGATTATTTTGACTATTAGCAACCGTACCAATCATGGATTTGGGCAACAATTTTATAGGACCTCTCGAACGGTGTCACAATCAACTAAAAGTGCTTTGGGAAGGAAAAATAATGCCAAAAGCAACCAATATTTACACAAAGCTTCCCTTTATTCATCCCAATAAATCTCCATCCATTAATCTGCATTAACAAATAAACCAGCTTCCTTCAAAAGCTGTTCAGTTAGAGATGAAAGACGGCAAACTTCCAGCTTCACTTCATTAAATCTTGGGTTATTACTATCCACCCCACCGCCTATGCTAGCATTGACATCGTCATTGTCGTCGTTGTGCTGCTGAATGTGAATGCTTCTTGAATCGTTATGAACCTCAAGGTTGTTGCCAGCTTTATTTAGAAGCTCTCGACTCATGTCCGTGAGTTTCTGAAGCGCGCTGGTAGCTGCTTCGACCTCTAACTTAGCAGCTTCAACTTGAAGCCTTTCAATAGCCAAGTCCTCTACTCCAACATTATCTTCTGCCAAAGCGTATAGCTTTCTCAGATCCTTAGCTTCTTCATCCATCTCTTCCTTCATCTTCTCGAGTTCTTTCTCCTTTGTACCTAATCTTTCCAGAACCGTTTTTAGTTCCTCGTCTTTAACAGTCAAGGCTCTTTCTGCAGCTAGAATTTCCATTTCTTTTTGTCTCAAGCTTTCCTTGGTGAGCTCTAGCTCGGTTTCGAGCTGTTTCTTCTGTAGCCTTATATTATCAGTAGGTTTCTGGAATAACTGCTGCTGTAGATTGAGGCTAAGGTCATCGTTCAATTTCAAAACGTCGTCGTCGCCATCTTTGATGGAGATTACCAATTTATTTGTGAGATCCACAATGTGTTCTACTGCTGCTTCAGCTTCGGAAATTTTCAGCTTTGTATTCTTTAGTTCGTTTTGCATTATCTGAACGCATTCATCCTTCTCTTTCAGCATAGCAGTTGTCTGACTGAGCTGGACCTCTTTACTGCTCATAAGCGTTTGTAGCTCAATAATTTCCTGGTTTAATTCCTCAATTTTCTTTTGTGCATCAAGTATTTCCAAGTCTTTCTCCTTCAAAAGAAGTTGAAGAGAAACCTGTTCGGATTTCAAATGTTGAATTTCTAACTTGGCCTCAACCAACTCCGATGCTTTATCTTGAAGAAGATCGTGAGTTTTCTCGAACTCAATATTTTTATGCTCTAGCTCCTTCTGTAGAAATGACTTCTCCTCAGTTGCCTGTTGGAGATAGGATTTCTCTTTCTTCAGTTGTTGCTGTAACTCATCAGTTAGCTCCTTTTCCATCAACAAGTCACGTTCAAGCTCCTTGTTATGGGCCTCGGCGACTCTAAGCTTCACTCTCTCACTCTCTACTTCAATTTGAGCATCTTTTAAACTTGACATATATGAATTGATACCCTTCTTTTGTTCTTCAAGTTCTGCCATTTGCCTCTCAAGAATATCTTCTTGTTCTTCTATTTTCCTTTTGGAGGACACAAGAGATTTTTGTGACAAAACCAACTCAGTCTTTACATCGGCAAGAAGCTTCTTCACTCGGTTGAAGTCATTCACAGTTTTATTCATCTCTACTGCTTTCTTAGATGCCTCCTTTCTCATTTTTTTCAATTCTTCCTGTGCTAACAACCATTCCATTGTCCTCTTCTCCAAATTTTTCTCTATAACTTCCAGTTTCTCCTCTTCAAGTTTCTGCAGCTTTGCAGAAAGTTCCAATTCTTTTTCTTTCTCTAGCACAGCCTTTTTAAGCATTTGTAGCTCAACTTCTTGTCTTTTCACTACTGCGTTGGCTTCAGTCAGAAGCTGGGACTTAGATTTAAGTTCAAAATCTGTCTTAACAGCTTCCTCACTCTTCTTAGCCAAATCAGCTCTCATTCTCTTCAACTCGTCTTCTTTCAAAGTAAGGGCAGATTCAACTGCAGCAATCCCCTCGTCTTTTTCCCTAATTTGAAGTTTTAATTCATCAATATGTCTAGCTTGAGAAGCTAAGTTTAGATTTGCCTGCTTAAGCTCATCTTCTAATTCTTGTTGTTTACCATAAGCAGCAGTAATTTCTTCCTCCTGCTTCTCCAACTTCTCCCTCGCATTGTTTAATTGGCTTCTTTCTAATAAAATCGTTCTTTCTGCATCTTGTAGATCTTCTTCCTTCTTTTTTAATACTGCCAATGCAGCCTGGAGATCGGACTCGAGATTTTCAAGACTGAGCCCTATCCAAAGATCTTGTGGGAAGTGAGGATCTTTGCTTACATGTTCTTCCAATCTCTGTGTCTGGGCATACAATCTCTCCAGAAGCAGTTTTGCTTCTTCACTTGCTCCATTATCATTTAAATTTGACTTGCAGTTATTCAGGACCGACCGGACAACCTTCAGGGAATGAGATCTTCTCTCCCAAGTTGTGCTAGAAGTAAATATTGTCTGATTCCTACTGAGCCTCAGAGATGACCTCTATACACAGGAAACAAAATGCAAAAGTGAACACTACTTTCGGAATATTCCAGTGAGATAATAGAGAAAACCATGACTATCTAGTACAAATAACTTCCAAAATACATAAAGTGATCAAATGCAGACATGAGCTGGATGAAAAAAAAAAAAAAAAAAAAAAAAAAACAAGAAAAAAAAAAACCAAAAAAAAAAAAAAAAAAAAAAAGAAAAAAAGAGCTGGAAGAAAAAAAAAAAAAAAAAAAAAAAAAAACAAGAAAAAAAAAAACCAAAAAAAAAAAAAAAAAAAAAAAGAAAAAAAGAGCTGGAAGAAAAAAAAAAAAAAAAAAAAAAAAAAACAAGAAAAAAAAAAACCAAAAAAAAAAAAAAAAAAAAAAAGAAAAAAAGAGCTGGAAGAAAAAAAAAAAAAAAAAAAAAAAAAAAAAGAGATTCCTACAGCTAAGAGAAGAGTATCGATTGGCAAAAAATCAAACTAGGATTCGTATGGACATAAACAATCCCTACAACAGAGTAAGATGCAGTAGTAAGAGGGGCAGAAATGCACCCATCAATCATTCAACAGCAGTATAGTACCATAATATAATAACACAAC
This sequence comes from Citrullus colocynthis, assembly GCA_031780015.1. Lineage (NCBI taxonomy): Eukaryota > Viridiplantae > Streptophyta > Magnoliopsida > Cucurbitales > Cucurbitaceae > Citrullus > Citrullus colocynthis. The sequence continues at coordinate 2,509,873 of QLSR01001487.1, forward strand.
AACGACAAAATATTTATCTAAAATGAGTTCTAAAAAAATGCTAGGTTCAAGAAGTTAATATCGATCCAAATCATTCGACACCGAAATCAATATGTGAAGATACAAGTAAAAAATGAGTTCTAAAATATGCTTCAAATCTTTATTGGTCCAAGAAGTTAATGTCGATCCAAATCATTCGACAACAATCGACTAACGAAATCAAAATGTGAAGATACAAGTAAAAAAATGAGTTTAAAAATATACGTCAAATCTTTATGGGTCCAATAAGATAATATCAATCCAAACCATTCGACAAGAATCTAGTACCGAAATCAAAATGTAATATAACAAGAAGATGAAGAGAAAAATGAGTTCTATAATAATACTTCAATCTTTATCGGTCAAAGAAGTTAATTTCTCTCCAAATAACATCTCTAGAGACTTCAACATGTCAACAAAACCAGCAGATCCGACAAAATCGAGGAAAACCCAAGCCAATAAACTCAAGCCGAAAATAACATAAAATTTCCCGGACTTAAACAACAGTGAAACAAATTGTAACTAGAGAGCGATGCGCAGTCAGATTAGAAAAGAAGAGGACCTTGGAACGGCAGAGAGAGGACGAGGGGTAGACGTTGAGATGAGTAGCCGCCGGAGACGCCATGGAATGCCGGTGGAGCACATCCGTGCACAAACAAAGACAAATTATTGTTGGTTACCCAATCAATCTGAGAAATGAATCAAAATGAAGACGAATTTCAGTCTCTCAGTCAGGAGACGATCAACTTGAGCCCTAAGCTTTCATGGCAGATCAAAGGAAAAGCGCGGCGGAAGAGAATCACAGAAACAAATGAGCGGTGAGGAAAAAAGGCAGAGTTGAACGAAAGCAATTGGAGACAAAAAGCAAACGAGAGGAGGGAAAAAGAAATGGTAAATGGCGCATTTTAGTATGTCTTAACTTGCGCCGGTTTTGGACAGTTTTTTAGGATATTATAATACGACGGATTTTTTACGTAAATGGAAGCTCTGATAGCGAGGACTTCTCTTCTAGTAACCTTGACCACTGGTGTTGCGCCACGTGGCAGAATATTAAATGTTTAGTTAAAATCCTACGCCTTTATGGTTTAAATTTATTTCATTTTCTAATCCCAATTTATTTACAAAATTAAAATAAAATAAATTTAAGGTTATTTTCAAATATAGTAAAATAAGCCAACTTATTTATAAATATAGAAAAATTTCACTATTTATTAATAACAAACACTGATAGATGTCTATCAACATCCACTATTGACACTGAGTGATATTTTACTATATTTAAAATTAGTTCTAATAATTTTATCATTTAAAAAAATTACTCCTAAATTTATTTTTTAAAAAATAATAAACTAAATATCAGATATTTTAATCATTATTAAAAGCACCAAAATTGAAATAGAATGAAATTCAAAATAAATTCTTGTTGGATGATTAATTTCGGCTAACACAAATCGTCACGTCATCACAACGAAACTCGAGTTCCTCGCAAAAATTATGGATTGAATCGAGCCAAGTATTTAAAATTGTTTGGGTCCAAAACAATTCCAGTTCATTGTAAAATTTTGGGCTAAAGAAGCCCAAGGAAAACCTCTGTAAATAGAGGTCTTTGGAAAATTTGGTAGCAAAGTGCTGAAACTCTAAAAACCTAAATTCTGAAGAATGAAGCTTTCAAAATCTGAAGACTGAAGTTCCCACGAATTAAATTTCTTTGGAAATTCCGTCGTCGAACAGATTGGCATTTGTATTGATTTCCAAAGAAATTTAGTATTTATTGTGATGAAACATTAAAAAAAAAAAAAAAACATAGCAATATTAGAATCTGAATATTTAGGAAATTTCATATTTGAAACAATCTAAAAAACATTTTCATCAAATTTTCATTTTATTCCAGACCATCCTAAAAAACTTGTTTATTCTATAAATTTATTCTAGTTGATACTAATTCATACTAGAAATAAAGATGACCTCAACCAAATAGATTTTTCAAAAGTCAAAATTGTACGAGTTTTAACTCCAACCAAATGGAGTTAAAGCATTTATATTGAAAAAAGATTTTCATATCAATTTCTTTCACAAACCTATTCATATATAGATTATCAAAATGCTTGGTACAACATGTGTAAGCACCAAATTGGTAAACACGTTCAAAAGCTTTAAGCGAATCAATATTAATAATCTCATATTGTAAATTAAAAAAAAAATTAGAATTAAAAAGAAGAAAAGAGAAGAAAAAGAAAAAGAAGAAGAAAGGATAAGGATGAGTAGCGTCAGTTATAAACTTCCCTTTGGACAGAAAAATTGCCGACTTCATTCTACTCATTTACAAACTCAATTCTATGCTATTTTTTAGCTGCACGTCATGGAGAGGTTGAAGAAGAGTTCTAGGGCAATTTCGTGCAAAGTTTTGGACAATTTCATGGTAGAACTGAAGCTGAAACAGAAGCTTCATCTGCTATCGCGCAGCTCGACCCAGGTCTGGTGTTTGGTGAATATCGAGCTGAAGAGATTCAATTTTGGGCTGAAATTTTAAGGTTAGTAAGCTAACCCAATTTTGAACAACTTTTATGAAGGATGCTTGAGTTGAAATGGATTAGAAACATGTAAACTTTTAGCTGGAAGTAACTGATACGAAATTTTTGTGCAATCTGGAGCAGCGCGGAGAAAACTTGCAATATCTGACGAACCAAGACGAGTTAAGCCACGAAATTTTGAGATAAGCTAGAAAACATGTTTCTCTACAAGTTTGTAGAAGAAAAGAAGTTCTAAATCTGGCTAGAAATATGACTTTGAATTGACAGAAGTGAGAACAAATAGGAAAGGAGGAAACTCTGCTGTCGGGTGTCGTTTGGAAGCAGCGACACTGGTCTCGCTGGTCGTGTAAAGAAGGATTTTCTCTCACAAATCTCGCTAGCTCTCGCTCAGTTTTGCTCATCAGGTAGTCTCGCTGGTATCGCTCATGCTGGTGTCGCTAGTGCCGTGACCTATTGTGTAATTTCGTTAGTAAACTCGCTAGTAAGGTGAAATCTCGTTGGTAATCTCGCTAGTGACATAGAATCTCACTTATTATGTGTATTTTAGGAAAGAAAGGGAGTCTCGGTGGTGAATCATGATTACAGTTTAAGTATGCACGTTTAATGATCATGTAAAGGAAGTTTAAGGAAAACGTAACATGAGGAATGTGTATTTACAGGCCAAGAAGAGATCGGAAAGGCGTATAATCCGCTCAGGGCCTAAGGACAAGTTGTGAGTGACACTTTTCTTTCTTGAAAACGAATTTATTGAAAATGTTTAGTTTGGTTTTTTTTATGAGATATGGCTTTGAGATAAACTATTTTCTTGAAAAGCATGATGTTTGATGATATTGTTCACAAGACATGTTTTATCCGTTTTCTATAAGATGTTGAATGACATGTTTTGAAATGTTGTTTATCGTGATTTATCTAATTTTCATGAAAGATTTTCATGTGAACTATTTACATATAATACTGGTTTCTAAAATGTTTTAGAGGAGGCCCAATGCTAAAGGACATGAGAAAGCATGTGAGTTTCCCTAGGACCCAGTACTGAAGGACTCGTAGAAGGTATTTGGGGAACCCGCCATAGTCCTATGTGCACATAGAGGTTATATGCTGGTGCATTGAGTTTTGCTCTGCATCGAGCCTTACTTGTTTTCGACGTGGGGTGCGTTGAGTCTTGCTCCGCCCTGACTAAGGGAAAGTTTTGAGAACGAACTGTTTTTTGTATACGATCATTTTGGCATGAACATATGTGATTTGTTTACGTTGTTGAAATTATGATTTTACATAAATGATTATTTGAATCACGTTTACGTTTATGGTGTTATTATGATATTAGCATGTCTATTTTCGAACAAAAGATAGTTTTACAAAATTAATCACTCACGGGGCTTTTAGCTCACGTTTTCCATGTTTTCTTTTCCTCCCAGGTAGCAAGGATGTTCCTGGTGCATTGCCTACTCCAACTCGCCTGCTTAAGCTTCGAGTTTCCAAAAACAGTTTATTTTCTTGTTGTTGTACGTGTAAATAATTTAACACTGGTGGCATGTAGAGTTAGTTGTTTATAAGTGGGTTATGAGAGAGTATGTTATAAAAGTGTACTAGGTACAGGAAGGATTATTATATTATGATCATGCGTTATTATGGCTGAATTTTATGAATGTATACGTATGAAATGTTTGTATAGGAAGTTATGTAAGATGGGGAAATATGCGTCACAAGAGGGGTGATGTATATTGTCTTCACATCTCCTTTCAGATTAAGTAGGTAATCAGAGAGGGGGTGTGACAACATGTTTTAGCTAAATAATTTTAATCATTCTTGGTTTATTATGTTTGACAAAACATGTGTTCAAAATTTTCCATTATGGTTCAATGATTGGTGAAATATATTTGACCTAAATGAGGCCATTTTGCCATATCAAATTCTCGAAAGTTTTGAATTCTTTTCTAACAATATTTTTCCAAACTCCTTTAATCAAATTCTACGTTTTTCAAACTATTTTCATTTGACATGGATATTTTGCTGGAACTACTCAATCACAGAAGCAAATGACATCTCCCGCCTTCTTCGAACATACCGAATCAAATGGTGGGACAAATTTAATATAGCAATTGCATCAAAACATGTAGTGGAAAAATGGTTCTCAATCTATCCCCACAATATGAAGCCAAACCTACAAAAGAACCAACAATTTCTAGCTCAAAAATCTAGAATGATGGTCGTCATGGTTCAAGTTACAAATGAAGAACTCAATATTATCATTCAACAAGTTTCATTTCCATCTACTACTAGCCAAGAAGAAAACACATCCAATATTCAAGAAGAAGAAGGTCAAGATGAATTTGCCAACTTTGTCCATCATATCTATACTCAAACAAAATCAATTGATCGAAACTAGTAGAAGACATATAGTACTTGAAGACAAAAACCCAAATCTCTATGTCAGGTGTCAGTTTTACTTTTAATTGTTGTACTATGTAAAATATAACGTGTCGATGAAATGCAATGCATGAAAAACTTCCTATCTATATATAAAGGAGGCTTAGCTCATAGGTCTGGGCAATGGTTTTTTTTGTAAGTCTTTTGAGTGTTTTGTCTCGAGAGAAAAAGAGCATGTACTCTATAAAATTTTCAAAAAACGTTCTTCCTTTCTCCACATACTACCTTGTTGATTCAACTTACTAGTTACAAAATTTCAGTAAGTTCTTAACAAGTTTTAAATTTCCAACATCTAATTTAGATTACAAAAATCTTGTTTCTTTATTCTATTTAGATTTTTCAACACATAATTTAAAATTTTCATTTCCCAACACCCATCATTTCATCATCATTTCCCATATATTCATCATTTACATAACATTCTACATAATCTTCCAACTCCACGTGTCAAGCAGGCCTCTTTTCACATATCCTACTATGTCACCTCATACGTCATGTATCCACCTCACACTGTTCACATGTCACGTCAATTTGGTATCAGAGCCATAAATCATTAATAGAGTGTATTAGTTCAATTAACATAGCATTAAGGATTTACTAGCCTTTGTCATAGTATCATTCTAAGTATCCTTTGTGATAATAATCAATTTTTGCTAGTATAATTCTATTGAATAGCACTTTGGTAAGCCTTATGTTCCCGACAGCAGAATTGTAAGACCGTTGGTAAACTTGACGTTCCAATGTTGTAGAATTTTGGCATCTTGTTTATTCTTCCCAATAGATAATTAGAATCTTAATAAGATAATGAGTCATAAATATTTAATGTCTAAGTTAATTGGAAAAATACTCTCTATGACCCATACAACAAAAATTTCAAACACAATATAAGATTATTCAAATAACTCCCAACTTTCTATATTCAAAGAGCAAGAATTAGAAAGAAGCCTCTCACAATTGAACCATACAAAAAATAGATGTTAAAATCATCTATCAAATAGGAAAATTTAATTTTTATTAAGAGTATAGAATTAAGACTACAAAACAATAGTTCCAATAAATAAACTGTTAGAAACTCTATCCTTATTTTCTAGACAATCAATTTTAACATCAAGAAAAATATAAATTTCTTCGTATAGAATTAATTCAAGTTGCCATAAACCTCTCTATAAGGTAAGATTAGATACTTTAGTACTCTTAATATTACATGATAAAAGACATAGAAACTTTTCAAATTCAATAATTGAGTCAAATCTTGAAAGAGGACCCATTTATTTTAATTGTTATCCCAACTTTTTCGTATCATTAAGTGATCCAAATACACGTCAATCTTTAACCTTTGATATTAAGATTTTCAATATGGATTGGGAACCTCAAATTGAATCCATTATATGAATATTTCAAATCACATAAATGTATCTACCTTGCATTGTCCACAGGTCACGTTAATTTAATAGAAATTCATCTTAATCTATTATTGATAGACAATAAAATTTTTCAATATTATTTTTTCATTTGTAATAATTTCCTTTGTTTGATTCACCTCTACAACCTTTTATATTTGTATAAATTTAAGGTTTGTAACTTAAAATGTTGAACAAAAAAATTAAAAAGGAAAAAAGAGGTTTAGTTTTTTAATTAATTCAACCATCTAATTGTGTTTGTATCGAAGCTGCTGCACCTAACACGTGTGAAGTTCAATGCCACCCGTTTCCCCTCACACATCTAAATATATATAACCCATAATTATTAACACTAATCATAATCAACCATAATTTAAAATAGTTCTAATACTATTTCTCCCTAATGTGATGGCTTCTTTCTTCTTCTCCCCTGTTGCGTGTGTAAAACCCACTCCAATCCAAATGATAAAACCGACTTGCAGTTTGCAATTTTAAAGACAAGCCAACATAAATCAAACCGAACCTGTTTGACGTTTGACTATCTCAAGCAAACACAAGCCTAACCACACATAATTTAGAATGTGGAGTTCCATCTATATCTTAAAAATGTAAAATTTTCAAGCAAGTAATTAGCGATGATAGATTCAACTTGCTTAAATTTTATGGACTCCAATACCATATTAATTAATATACAACATCAACTTGCTTAAATTTTATGGACTCTAATACTATATTAAATAATATACAATGTTATCTAGACTAATTGATGATGACGTCGATGATAATAATAAATAATAATAATTTTTTAAAAAAATAAAAAATAAATAATCTATTTTATTAAGATTGTGATGGCTTCGCCTTATTTGAAGTTAGGAAGAAAAGCAATTAAGACCCACAAAGTTATTGATTAATGAAGGCTTTCGAGAAGGTTTTTCAAGTGTTAATGACATGCTTAGTTTATAATAGAGAGAAATGTTTTGTCAATAGTGGTTCCTTTTCAATATATTATAGATAGATAGTTAAACAACAACCACAAGATTCACAAGCTGATTAAAAGGGCGGAAGAAATCGCTATGCAGTTGAAAGCAAAACTATTATCTCACAAACACATCAAAATCAAGCGCCACCAACTTGCCTCTTCCAAGAATCCTCCACAATCAGCTCATCAACGCCCCAATCTTCATAACTGCCCAAAATGAACAGAAACAAACTTCACTTCTTTAGCCTTTTATAGCTCTAACAAAGTTCAAAGGTTTCTTTAGAAACAAACCAAAACTAATACATACTGTAAAACCAAAACCAGTTCGTGACAATTAAAAGTACGCCACCATTTTTTTGTCATCAGCCACTCTTTAAACTTCCCTTTTTTTGCGTCCTATGTAGTGTATAATTTCAAAAACCTCCTTAATACGTAGGCCCAAAACAAGGGTCGGTGAACTATGTGCAACACGGGGCAGGGCCCCCTATTTTGGGCCTACATGTCAAAGAAGGGTTTTGAAATTGTACACGTCTCAAAAAGAGGAAAGTTAGGAGTGGCCAATGACAAAAAAGGGTGGTGTGCTTTTAGGTCCCGTTTGATAACCATTTGGTTTTTGAAAATTCTCTTTGTTTTCTTACAACTTCATTACCATGGTTTTCATATTTCCTAAATAAAGAATCAAATTCTTATTAAAATTCCAAAAGTAAAAGCAAGTTTTTAAAGTTTTTCTGTTTTCAAAATTTTGCTTAGTTTATTAAAACACTTCTTAAAAGTAGATGACAATACGAAAAAATCCATAAGTATCTATAGTGTTTATATATGTAATTTTAAAAAAGTAAATGGTTATCAAACAAGATTTTAGGTTTTACTCTTCCTCACCCCTTCTGATAGGTGAATCCATTTAGAAGGTTAAAGATAAATGACTAATGTCCAAGAGGGAGGCCTAACCTTCCATCTGGCAGGTAGCGACGGATGGTGAAGGGTATCTTCCGCTCACGGAGTTCCTTCATTGCAATCTGAGACAGTACAGGATTAGATCAGAATGAAGATGTCAGAGAATAATGGTTCGTTAGAAAAGCATAAGTTATTACAATCTGTAAACAGTAATACCAGTTTTAGCTAGTAAGGGAAACCCAAGAATGGCATCCAACATATTACATAGGGTTCAGCACGGGTTGGTTGAAACTGTACACAATACATTATCTTTATGCAAATTGCCTTTAAACTTTGAAGTTCGTTTCAATTATACCCTATTCTTTGCAATATTTTAAAAGGCTAAAGGCAGCTTTAAAACTTTTCTTCTTGAAGATGCGAGGTGTAAGCCTCAAATTGAATTAAGAACATTTTACAAAGTTTAAATTGGTGTGACCAAGTATCGCAAAACATCATACTCATCTAAAGGTGTAAAATATATATATATAACCCCACAATTTTCACCTAATAAATAATTCTAAAAGGGTTCTTTAAAATCACTACTAACATCATTATGATTGATTTATACTATAAGTTTTTGTATTATATGTTCTTAAAGTCACAAGAGTAAAAGTAGTAATAGTTCAAATCCTCAAAATTCAAACCTATATATTTTTGGAGAATGAGGTAGACCACTGTTATTTTTCTAACCACTAGATGAGGCACGGAGATTTTGAGCCTCAATGCATTTTCACAAAGATGTAAATTTCTTATGAGAGGTGTAAGCCTCTTATGGTTCAATGAAGGTGCAAGTCTCAAGGCTAAAAGTTAGAGCCTTGCCTCAAAGCGTGCCTCAAGGCATAATCCTCAATAGCATTTTAAACATTGATTCTTTGAAAGACTTCACTTTAACCCCCACCACTTCAATGTTCGGGGTCATTTTTGTAAGATTCAAAGTTAACGTTTGACTTTTGAATAGGCATACCAACCAACATATCCATATGGGTCAACTAAAATACATCTACTGAATGCTAAAACAATAAGAAAGCTTTTCAATGATTTTAGCTTAACATTTAAAAATCTAACCTCAAGTGGATCAGTCTCACCCTCCAACTCGACCATCACAGGAGCATTCATGCTGTCCAAAAGGAAAAAGAATCATTGTACCATATATCAACTTGATGCATGTAAAAATTTGGATGTAACAAATGGCCAAAAATGAGAACCTGATTTGGAGGGCACGTGTACCCAAAATTCTAGCCCGTTCATACTTAGTCATAAATTTTGACGTTTTACGCACTCGTTCAACAGGTTCTTCATCTTCCTTTTCCTCAGCTTCAACGGGTTCACCGGCAACATCATCATTGTTAGTAGTATCTAATTCTTCCTCAGCACCTTCCTATACGTCATTCACAGTTCCACTATAATTAATCAACTTCAAAAAGAACAGTAGTCCGCTTTCTTTCAAAAAGGATTGAACTAATTATTTCTTACCTCAATCTCGGGTTCTGGTGGCTCATCTTCATATCTGCACCAAAAACCACTTATCAAGATAAGAGCTGGAAGATACTTCCACTTTCAAATCATCCTAAATGAAAATATGAAGGCCTTTCACAAAACAAGATTATACCAGTGAGATCAAAACTACAGCTAAGAATAGAAAATTAGTACATTTACTTCAAATAACAAACCATTGTGCACAGGCCCTAGAGTTGGATTTCAATTCCTCCTCATCCATAGATTTTTACAACTATACTTCCATTTATATGCTTTCCTTGAATACATTTTGCCAATTAATAAAACCCATAAACCCAAATAAGGAAAGACGTGAAAAAATGTGATGCAGAACACTAACCATGCTATATGGGTGGCTAAATTAACATATAATATAAAAAAATACAGTTGGTACAGCAAGCTGTTGAATTAACTGTATTCTAGAAGCAGGGCTGAGACTTTATGCAAAAGGGAAAGGGGGCATAAAAAACAGGGAATAAAGCCAATAGAAGCCTACTTTGAAGAACTGATAATTCTCACTCAGTAATAATCTGTGGATGTTGCTAATGAAGATTTTATGATACATATGCAGCAAAAGGCCAAGTAAATCATTACGAACTGAAATTTAAAAAAAAAAAAAAAAAAAACTTAGTTTCAAGATTAGGGTTTTGTATTTGACAAATTTTCTAAGAAAGCAATTGAACAGAGCAGCATAAAAGGTGTGGATGGAGAGAGAGAGAGAGAGAACCCCATGTCGAGGTCATTGTAATCGTCGTCCGCCATTGATGATGGATAGAGAAACTGTTGGCGCGCTTTGTGGTTACTATCGAAAATTCTCAGTTGCAAAGGATCTCAGCCCGGACGCGGATTCAAAACCCTTGAGTAATGTATTCCGAGGAGCGAAGTACAAAAGAGGGACGAAGTTTGGGAGGAATAGGGTTTGATGATGGAGAAGAGAGGAAGAATAACGAGAGGGAGGAGATTCATAATTTGGCACGGCCTTAAATCATATATTCTATAGCCTAAATATTTTTTTTTTAAAATAAAAAAAAAAAAAAAAAAAAAAAAAAAAAAAGCCTTTCACTTTGTTTAAAAAAATACGTTTGAATTGCTAAGAGTATAAAAAATATCTTCAAACTTTCAAAAAAAATGCTCTATTATTAATTTTAAATAAGAATAGTTTAGAGTTTTTTTAAAAAAAATATCCTTGAACTTTCAAAAGTTTCAAAAATACCCTTAAATTTATATAAAAAAAAATTCAAAAATGGGTATTTATATAAAAAAAAATTCAAAAATGTCCTTGTTGTTAATATATTGACAAAAACCGTTAATACCTCATTGAAAATTGGTGAACTAATTGGGAAAATAGGGAAAAGGTGAGTATCTATATGGAGGGAAAAAAAATCTATATAATTTATTTTAAAATTGGTTCTTTCGAACTAAAAAAAACTTCAAACAAATTGATCATACCAACGTTAACAACATTGTTAAATTTTTTTTTTAATTTTAGATTTATTTTTTCAACAAGGTATTAACAACTTTTGTCATATACAAACAATGAGGGTATTTTTTAAAATTTTATTAAGTTTAAGGTTATTTTTTAAATTTTTGAAAGTTCAAATCTATTTTTGAAACAAGACTTTTAATGGTTCCATCCAAAATTAATGGTAAGTGTTTTTTTTTTTAAAAAAAAAAAAAAAAAACTCTTTTTGAAAGTTGAAGGATACTTCTTATGATTTAGTCTATAAAAAAAGTTCCCTCTTAGTACTAAAAATTTTCCCCGGAGAGAAGAGGAAAAACGAAAGAAGCCACCTCAACCGGGAGAAAAGAATTCAAGTATTACAAAGTATGGAAAAACCTTCCTATTACAAATACAGTACATAAGAGAAATTATTTCAATAGAATTGACTATTTAAAACTATTTTCTAAATTTTAAGAAAAGTGTTTTTTAGGCACTAATCATGTTTTCAGAAATAGACTGCGATAGACCTAAATAGACATCTATCATTGACACAATAGATGTTTAGTGTCTATCTAAGTCTATTACATATAGAATAGAAAGTAAAATTTTGCTATATTTGTAAATAGTTTGATATTTTTTCGATTTACAATGATTTTCCTATTTTCTATTAGAAATATCACTCTTCACCCCCAAATGGCAACCGCGTGAATTGAACTTACACTTAACTCTTAAGTTTTTCCAAGTATAAAGCTCATAAATCGATCTATTCGATTTGCACTAATTTTGTTGACTTCGATCGTCATATTGATCAATTTTTTCTTTTTTAACCCGTTGTCTTTTAGTTTGATTATGTTGGATTTCAACAAAGCTTAATTTCATAGTCATTTTGTCTCTTTTCTCAACCCAATAAATCAATTTTAACATTAAAAAAATGCTAAATTACCAACAAAAAAATAAAAAACGAAAAATCTAACTTTGTCATTTCTGATTAAATTACTCCTGTTCTTTCAAAATTTGCCATATTACCCTTTAATTTTCTATAAATGCTCTAACTAAATATTACCCTTTAATTTTCTATAAATGCTCTAACTAAAATTATGTGATGTTCTTATATAGATACAACTGCCATACCATTTACGAATCCCATTTCTTAAAAGTTAAAACCACGATCCAAAACACATCTACATGTTAACCATAAATAAACTGACCAAAAGTGCAAATCTAAGTCCAACTTTTGGCTTTGCTTGCATATCTTCTCAAAATGAACAAAAATATGACAAAGTAAAAGTAAAACATCTGTGTTGTGTGAAGGGCCAAAAAGCTCAAATGTTTAGGGGCATATGAGCAACCCTAATCAGTGGTAGGGTCCCCTAATTTATAGTGTAAAATTCCCTGAAAAACACATCGTGGTAGTTAAAAAAAGAAAAAAAAACCCCTAAAAAGCTAGGTCAGCAAACGCCAAGTCACAAAATGCCAGGACTGACTTTTGCACTAACCCACCACTAACTAAAATTATGGACCATACCAAGCAGCATTACTTATCCAAAGATGTGCAAAATGGCTTCTGAATCAACAAAGTGCTTTCTTATATTTAAAGGGGTGGATGGGGAAAAACATGAAGAAAAAGAAGAAAGAAAGAGGGAAATAATATACTGATGAACAGGGAATCATGTCTCTGTTGTGGTATTTACTTTAGTATTTTGTGAAGAAGAAGAAGCCTCTGCACCATCAGCTTCCTTTGACATCCTCAATCTCATACTATGCCCGAAATAAGAATTGACCTGTTTCCTCAACCTAGCATTTTCGGCGAACATGTCTTTAAGTATCATCCTCAACTCTGCTTCTACTTTAACTGAATCGTTGTCGCCATCCTGAATGTCATCATCTGCCATTGAAGTAGCAGTTTGGTTGCCATCGGATAGAAGATTTGCCTGAACAGTTTGTCACAACAAATGTTTTAATTATGAACAAATGAAATGAAGCTGCGTGACGAGACAAAATGGTGACCAAAAAAGAATCCTAACTCGACAATGATCAAGGGTTAGAGTATTAGGAACGTCCTTAGGACAGATATTAGAGATATTAGATGTCTTTTAAATACCCTTATATTGGGCTGCCCAGACCCAGATGACGTCTAGGATTTTCTTTATTAAGCTCACTCAAAGAATCGAACACAGAACCTCTATGTAGGTGTTACTCATAGATGTTTTTGCCAACGGGACAGCCCTTTAGGGCACAAGTACATAACTCATAAATCAAGGGGTTTGGTACAGAGGGAGTGGGAGGGATGAGGAGACAATGGCTTAGTTGAGGCTTGAGAGTATGCAGACCAGAAAAGAGCTCTACAGCATAATAGATACATATTAAAGCAAATTGGATACCTCAGCCAGGAGGAGATTTAATTGGTCATCAGATGTTGTCAACAAATCCAAGGCATTAGATAAGGATGATGATTTCACATCATGGTTATAACCATCATCTGCTGAAAAATTCATGCTGCATTTTTTAAGCCGACCATGTAGGCTCCTACATTCAGACAGCAGCTTTCTCCAAGCGGTGTTTGCATGCTGTCTCATTTCTCTTTCCTGTTGAAGGAATCCCTGAATGAGGAGGAGAGAAGGAACATCAACAGGACATACTAAAATTAGACTTTTTAGGTCTGTCAAAATATGCCAACTAAATTTTCTGTTAAATAAACTAAACAGATATTGCAAACGCAAATTTCCAGCTAAAATCATAGATGTATTCTATTGTTGTTATTATTTCAAAATACATGCTCAGAGAGAAAAGATTGTGTGTGTTTTACCAAGTAAAAAGTAGATGAGATATGGGCAAAAAGAGGATAGAGTAACCAAAGCAAACAAAACTTGTCCATGTTGAAACATGTCAAACAAGTGTTGCAGGAAACAGGAAAAAGTTGTCATCAGCTTGAACTATCATTTAACACCTTAATCAAAGCACAATTAGCAGATTGCAGTACTACCTCAGTCTCAGACTTCTGTTGAAGAGTTTGACTAAGCTCTTGTTTAAGTCTGGCTTGGGTACTCCGAAGAGATTTGACCTCTTTAACAAGAACCCTGATGTCTCCTTTTGATTTTGCTTCAAGCTCTTCAAATTGCTTAGAAACATTCTTTAGTTGCTTTTTCGTGGATTCAAGCTCTTCTTGCAAGGCGACTTTCTCCTGGAGGGTAAACTCTTTTGTAGGCACTGAAAATGAATTTTCACCCTAGAATATTTTGTGTATCATCAAAAGGAGTTAGTGCAAAATAGTAACAGCAGTGAGATAAATAAGGCAAATTTGGAAAATTAAAAACCTCTTTAGACTTCAATTTTAACTCCATTTCCAATGATTTGTGACGAAGTTCCTCCATTTCCCACTGCATTTGTGTAACTTTTTCCCTCTCCATCAAAATAGCTTGTTGAAAGTTTTCTTTACTTTTCTGCTTATTTGTTTCGAGTTCTACTTCCAAATCCTTAACCTGGGAACAAATTGGCACAAGATGAATTAGGTTTCTGTCAGCAGCCAGCATGTAATTACAAATACCCATAAGTCATTTTCAGAACTTATGATAGTATTACTGAGCTGGTCATCTGTAACTTATGATAGTCAGTCCAAAGAATACAAGGCATTGGCATAGAAAACTTGACAACAAAAAATGATTTGGCATTCAGTATATGATAGCGCACATCCAATATGTGGACCAGCTGGTACGTGTTTCTCATGGCAGAGGAAACATATAATGCCACAGGTTGGAAAAATGAATTACTGAAAAAATATGTTGAATAAATTTAGATAAAAAGAACAATATATTCAAAGGGCCCTTGGAGTGGACATAATCTAACATCTAAACCAAGAACAGCCAGCTAATCTACAACTACAATTTGAATGAACAGAAAATTTTTAGTATATCATTGGTTATACCATTGTTGCAAGGTAATCTTTCACGGTTATTTCCTGATTCAATCTTGATATAAGGTCCTCCATGTCTGTTTTTGCTGTCACTAGCCTTTGATGCATTGTTGAGAGAACCCTATTCATTTTATGCCGATGATCCTTTGGGAAGAGGAGTGCATCATGTGAAAAATGCAATTCAGGGTTGCTATGAAATTCAATTGCATTTGAAACCTCGGCACCTGAATGGTCAAGTGAGCCATTGCCTACTGAATTCTGAAGTGAAAAGCTTGAACTCTCTCCACCTCTCAGAGAACTTACATCACTTGCTACACTCTCATCAGACAGCTTGCGAGTATGGACAATTACCTTGCCATGATCAGGCTCTGCAAACGGTACCAGTCCATTTTTATCCAAGTACGATGCCTTGGAAGTATTACCATTGTGACCATCCTTTAAATTATTATTATATCTAGGATGAGCTTTATGTTTTGGAAGACCTTCCAACTGCTCTAGAATGGTCTGTCCCATAAACAGTCCCTCATCAATATTGGACAATCCATACTTCACAAGTTTTTCAATTGGACTGGAAAGATCATCATCCAGAGCTAAATCATCTATGGCAATCTCAGAATTATCATCTCTTCCCAGACTTGCTGTACCAAGTTCAGAGGCCTCATAAGCAGTATCACTACCATAATCTGATGTAAGCGACAAAACACCAGCAATAGTAGATGAGCTTGAATTAGGAGGAGATTGATGTGCCGAAATTTTGCTGTTATAATCAGGGTATTCACCTGACGGCCCCTGATTGTCATTTTGGAAAGCTGAAAGGATTGTCATAGGAATTAATATGTTAGAACTCCAATATATGTGTTATGGAGAACTGCATATAATAATGTTTAGAATTAACACTTTAAAACGGGTAAAAACTAGAACAAAGCAAAGACATTTTTGAAGTGTACTCTAAACTAGAAAGAACGTACAAGACCTAGCAGCAGCTTCCAGCTCAAGGAAGGACGCTACTGCAACACTTCTTGATATATCAATGTCAGACAGCAGCTTCGTCAACCACTCCTCCAATGAGCGCCTTCTCTGCAACAAAATTAAACCTGTGAAGAATAATAGTTACAGTCTTACAGATACACAACCAAAACGCATAAAGATAATTGCACATGTAAAGGAAACTTCGACACTCTATCTCAAAACCAAAAGGTTTTTAGTTAACTGTAGAAACTGCAGAAAATAGATGGCACACTTATAACATATGACAGAAATGTGCAGTGCTTCAAGGAATCTAAAAAACTATTAGAAGTCCAATAATATCTGAAAGACAGCTGTAGGTGATTAGCGATTCCTGCTTTCCTTCAAAGAAATTATTGCAGAGGAATGCAAGAAAAAGTGCCTAAACTTGGGTATGATTTAAGATCGTATAAAACAGTCAGTAACTCAGTATTTATTCAAATGTTCCTCATTCCTAGTTCCTGTAGAAAATGATTCTCGATTCCTTACATATTGCCAAAAGTATAGATTCATGCAATGATTATCAATTCATACAAACATTTGCCAGTAAGGTTACATGTAAAGTAAACAAAGACACTGAGGAAGAACAGAAATTAAATGACATGCTCATGCATGCAACATTCTGCAGATTGCGCACCTCTTCTAAAAGTGCTCTGGTTTTCATCCGTAAGATTCCTTTGGGTGGAGCTGGAGGAATAATTTTCTTTGGAAAAGCCTTTTTAACCTAGAAAGTGATAAAATCCCATAACTGAGAAAATTAAACATGAGAGTAATTTTATTTTAAACATAATAATGGAAATCATTTTTCCTCAAAAGACAGGAGGTAACAAGAGAGATTTTCAATGTGAAAAGAGGTTATTTCCAAGTAAAATAAAATGCATAAACTTACATCTGAAAATAAATTCATGAAATCATTAAATCGCCTTAATACTCCCCGAATTGCTGTGATCCCTTCAGGTGACTGTACACCAACCTGAACCCTGTAGAACTGTCCCTTGATAATGTTAATGTACAAGAAAAGATGTGCTATGCTATAAAAAATGATAGAAATCGGAAACTTTTTTTTTTTTTGAGTTACAACAGTGGGTTGGGGGATAGAACCATCAACTTTTTGGATGGTAATTGATAGGTAGATTCATACTAGAGAAATTACTTATGACATTATTAGTTAATCCATTGCAGCTACGACACATTTTCTTGCAATACATTTTTTGGGCATCATATTTAGCAACTTCAAATAATGCAAGTGATTATTCTATATCACCATATACTAATGACTAAGATGTTATTCATAGAGGCACAAACAGGCTATTAATAAAAAAAATAAAAAACATTCAACCATAAGTACCAAAAGAAACTGGGAGCCGTTGAAAAGCGTACCACTATGGGATCTGCAGTTCGTGTTTTAGGAAGGGCAACCCATGAAGGTATTATGACACAGTAACTCCATCCTGTGTGATGGTCATGAGGCCAAACTGTGTCCTTCCCATTCTGCACATAAAATGAAAGCTTTCCGAGTGAAGATATAAGTAAACTACCAAATATAAAGAACGCAATCAATTGTAAAGGAAACGAGGAAGATGGTTGCTAATGCTATACACCACCCAACATTGGCAAAAAACATAGAGCTAGGCCGCAAATCCTTACTTTTCTTCTTCTAAATTTATTGCTTAAAATGAGATAACTTCTTAACAGAAATTTCAAAGACTTATCGTTGAGTTTTTTTCTTTTCCTTTTTTTTTTTTAGACAACAATTGATATGAAGAATATTGTAAGCTAAGCAGCCATAAATGCCCTATAAAAGAAAAGAAAAAGGTAGAAGGAGTCCAGTTCGTTCATGGGGTGCAAAAAAGGCCACTGATACACTAAGAACGATGCGACTCATTAGAAGTAACCTAAAGTACATATGGTATGTTTAGACGACAGCTTGAAAGTAGATTTTACGGATTGAACTACAAATCAATGAGATCGCGCAAACAAACAGTAGTAAATTCGACAAAGCTAATGAAATCCAGCAAGCCGGACAAGTAAATTCAAAATCCCCAAATCCAGCAAGCCGGACAAGTAAATTCGACAAAGCTAATGAAATCTATTCAGGCAATCCACCAAGAAACATCCAAAGGAAAAAGTAAACTTATATTAAGAGTTCTCATAATCGAAATTTCAAGCAAATAAATCCACATAATCGGAATCAAGACTAACCCATTTTCGAGGAGGAGGACTCCAGTCCATTCCAAGAGGCAACGGCGAGGTTCCATCATGTCTATGCTTGGGCGGACTTCGATTCTGCATCATACTTCAACTTTCTCCTAAAATTACCACGAATTGGAGACAGTCATCAGGATCGGAAACACGAATTCGGTTAGATCGTCTTTCTTATCCTCTACGCAATCCAATCCAATTAACCATTCGACGAATGACCTTCCCGCTCGAGTTCCACAGCAATCAGCAACGTTATTCCCATCGGATCGAATCGGAAATACAAAAACGAGGAATGGAAAATCTGACCATGGACAGATGGGAGTAGAATCTCAAGCCAGCAAAGGGGGAAAAAGTAGCCACCTGAAGGCGCGTGCAGAGAGTGAATTGGGAAGTTTCTCTGAACTTTGGCTTTTGGGTTTCCGTCCTGTAGCTGTTGAAGAGAGAGAATGAAAGGGAAAAAAAAAAATTAAGAGAGAGAGTGATTGAGAAGCAAAAACCGAACTGTCGTCGTCTCGCCCGAGACTTTCTTCGTTGAGCTTCTCCGCGGAAGCACTTCCCATACTATAGAATAATGGCTATAATGGCTCTATTTTCCTTTTTTCCCAGAAATGACTCTAAATTGTGGTATTAAATTTGAACTGGAATAATGGCCCAAACTTCGTCCCGAAATTACTATTTTGCCCTTTCCGTTAGGCCCAATCTCAATTCTGTTTTTAATCAAATGGTGTAAACCTTTGTGAACAGTGTATCTAAATTTTGTGTTCGAAATTTTAAAACGGAGAACTATATTTAAAAAGAATAAATAATAATAATAATAATAAATATAGTATTTCATGTTAGACGGAATCGAACTCGCAGTAGAAATAATGGATTACATGTTTTGATTTCTTATTATAATTAAAAACATCCTAAAACAGTAAATTATACCTTTAAAGAAAGGTGGTTGGAGCAAGCAAAAATCTTTCCCAACGGATGTTCTCCTCCCCAAGGCCTTCCTAATTTCTCTGAGATTTCTTTGAGAAATATATGAACTCTGGAATCCGTTCTTTGTGTTCTCTACAGGGTCTTATTTATAGAACCCAATTAGGATAAAATTTAATTAATTTTAATTATCTATTTTAATATCTCATATAAAAAGGAATTAGATAATTAAATTAATCCTAATCCTAATGATAATTATAATTATCTATTTTAATATCTCATATTAAAATGATTTAGATAATTAGGATAATCCTAATGATAATTATAGTTATCTATTTTAATATCTCATATTAAAATGATTTAGACATAATTGGTACAATTCTAGTGATAGTTATAATTATTCATATTAAAATGATTAATGAATTGTATTTAAACACATTAATTCTCTCATATAATAAAGTTTAAAATTTGAATCTCATTCAAATTAACTTTATAATAGTGTATCATAATAATACATTAATACTTATCTTAATTGTATCAAATACAATAAATATATTTTTCCTTCAAATTTCAAATTTTCTTTCTATACATTTGATCATTGTTGATCTGTTGTGAGCTAGCAAGAGAAACCTTATGGACATAAAATTATAAGTTCCAACAGTACGTGATTAATTAACTAAACTCTTTAATGAATTAATCTTCATTCATTAACTATAGGGCAGACCATTATAAACTTATAGTTGCATCCTTATGCATTATAGGTAGATATGTCCATGGGGCAGGGCAGGCTGGGGGATGGCTTCCTCATACCTTATCCCCACTACCTATTCTATTCCTCATTCTCGCGAAATTTCCCACAAGGATTGGGGTAGGGATTCCATGGAGAATTCACATGATCGAGTTTTCCGTGGGAAATTTTTCGTTTGGATTTTTTTACGAAATAAAAAGGATTAATTAACTTAAATCATTATATCATAATTTTTCTACTTAAATAGTTAAATATCTCATTCATATGTGACAAATATATGATTAAAATGTTTAATTTTCTTCATTTCTAAAAATTTAAATATTACAACAATATATCCTAACATCTCCTTGATAAAATATATATATATATCAAATAAAAAGTTATATATAACTAATTAACTTTATATATAATTACATATGTATATTATTATAAATTTAGTTTATATATATCTAACTCTTTTTTATTATAAGTGCCTTATGCTGAGGGAGTTTATATATATAAAACAAAAATTAGGGATGTATTAAAAAAAATAAAAAATAATTGAAAATAATTATAAATATAGCAAAATTTTATTTTCTATTTGTGATAAATCGCGATAAACCTAAATAAACATCTATTATTTTACCAGATAGATATAGATAGATATATATTTAAGTCTATCACAGATAGAAGTGAAATTTTTCTATATTTGTAAATAGTTTGATACTTTTTCTATTTATAATAATTTTTTTAAAAATTAAATATATGCAATTGGAGTTGGGGGGGGGGGGGGGAA
>QLSR01001487.1:2530840-2593336 GCA_031780015.1 Citrullus colocynthis
GGGGGGGGGGGGGGGGAAGCAAGGTGTGGCAAGAAATATAATCCCCACCCCCGTCCCCATTTAGCCAACAGGGCAAAATTTTATTCCTGCACCCTCCTCCATTCCCCGTCTAATAGAGGATTCTCCACCTATTTGGGGCAGCGCCCAACTGATTAAATGGACATCTCTAACTATAGGGCAAGTTGCGTCCATGGATAAAATCATTACAAGTAAGTCGATCATTCACCAATTGTTTGTAATTATGACTACGTCAAAGTTTATTTTACTCTTGTAGTTATCTCTATCTTCTTTAGTACCACTAATCCTTTAATAAACAATTTGTTTATAGTCCAACCATAAGCCAAGTTCATCTCAGCCCAATGAGAGGATAAGGTTTTTTTTCAAGTCTTAGAGTCAGTACATAAGAAAACTACTCATCTACTTCCCTATATAATAAATAGTGAATTCCACGTTGTGAAATTATATTTTCTATTCTCTATTTGGTCAAATCCCCAAAATGGCAGGAATTTCTAGCTGAAGCGAATAATTACATTCGTCATTAACTTCAATTATAAATTATAGTGAAAAGTAGTGAGGAAAACACATCAATTATAAGCCTGCTTTCTAAGTGAATTTAAAGAGAACGTAAAAGACTTTACCTTTAAAACATATCTTCAATTTTCTTCCCTCTGCAGTTTCTCTTTCACCACACAAACAAGAAGCTTGATCAATGAACTGGGCACCACCAATTGATCTTTCCCGCTTTTCTACGGCAATGAATTGGCTTATGGGAACCATTTTCTTTTTTGAAGAGGGAAGGGATGGTCTTTACAGAAAAGTCAAATTATGTGAATTGTGAGAATGAGAGAGAGCTTAAGGGAGAATAAAATATATATTTCACATTAAAAGTTTGCAATATTAATGTGAGAGAGAGAAGAGTTACTGTAACTCCCCACTCATAACCCCCACCATTTCCATGCATTGTAGGTAGGGGAGTTAAAAAGTTTTTTAAATTTTGATTTAATTATTTTAATTAATTAATTAAATTTAAATTTACATGTATTTGAATCTATTTAAATATATCTCCCTCTCATGATCTATAGTTTAAATATGAATCTTATTCACATTAATTTTTAATAATTAAATTTTATCCAAACATTAATACTCTATTCAAAATTAACTTTATATTATAATTAATGTACCTATATACATTACACTATAATCATTGTGTCACCATCAGTAGGGTAATCGTTGTTGCCGTCACACACCAATTGGAACTTTCAAACATGAAACACTCAATTGGAACTTGTTTTTATAGTTATTTTAGGTGATTTACATTTCTTTGCTAGTTTTTTAGCTCCCCTATTTATCTTGCAATATCTTGTAACAACTTTCAAACTTGAAACACTCAATTGGAACTCATTTTTATAATTATAGGTGATTTAAGGTGGGTATGAACAATTGTTATTTCTAACCCAAAAAATTTTTTATAGGACAAAACTAACCCTTTTTAAAAAACTTCTTTTTCTAACCCCTTTTTCAATTTTTCAGAGATTCAGGAGTGGGTCTCACATGGTGAAATGGCATTAATACCCAAAAACCATCTTCCTCAACACTCAAACCATCGTCTTCTTCCCTAAACCCTGAGACCATCTTCTTCCCTAGAGTCCATTTTTTTACAGTACTCTCTAATTTCTGTCATTTGTGGTAAAACTCATCCTATGTGACCCGATTTCTGGAAACAAACCCACAAAGAACATGTGTTGAAACGGTGGAAAGAAATTTAGGTTTTCGAATAGTTGGTGGTAAAAAACAGAAAAGAAAATGAATTTTTCTAGTAGAGGAGGTTTGATGTGTGTAGGGAATATCTGAGATCAAATAGAAAAAGAATTTGGTATGCGTTTTTCGTTTGCTGCCATTTTTACGTAAATTCATTTTTCCTGTAAGTTGAATGAGTTCAGAAAAAATGATAGAATGCCCAAATCTCATGAGTAAGTGCCAACTTTCGAGACATTTGGGCATTCTGTGACTTTTGTCGTAATGTTCCCAACAAAACCTTACAGGAAAAGTCACAGAATGCTCAAATTTCTCGAAAGGTTTGAACCTACCAAGAAATTTGACTTTCTGTGACTATCGTCCCGCTAATCTTGCTCTCCCTCTCGATAGTCTTACTTTCTCTGGTATTGTCTCTGGTATCATTTCGCTCTTTCTAGTATCCTCGATAGTCTCGCTCTTGCTTATCTCGCTCTCGCTGGTCGCGCAAGTTCATTTTTCCCGTAAGGATTCCAACAGACCAGCGAGACGATACCAGAGAGAGCGGAGCGATACCATAGAGAGCGAGACAATAGTCACAGGAAGCCGAATTTCTTGGTAGGTTCAAACCTTTCGAGAAATTTGGGCATTCTATGACTTTTCCCCTAAGGTCTTGTTAGAAACCTTACAGGAAAAGTCATAGAATGCCAAAATATCCTGAAATGATTAAACCTAGAAACCTTTCAGAAAAAGTCACAAAATGTCCAAATGTCCCGAAAGTTGGCACGTACTCATGAGATTTAGGCATTCTATTACTTTTTTTGTAAACTCATTCAACTTACGAGAAAAATAAACTTACGAAAAAAATGGTAGCAAGCAAAAAATGCATACCAAATTCTTTTTCTATCCGATCTCAGATATTTCCTACACATATTAAACCTCCTCTACTAGAAAAATTCATTTTCTTTTCTGTTTTTTAGCACCAACTCTTCAAAAACCTAATTTTCTTTCTACCGTTTCAACCATATTCTTTGTGGGTTTGTTTCCAGAAATCGGTTCACATAAGATAGGGTTTTACCACAAATGACAGAAATTAGAGAGTACTAGGTATTAACGTCATTTCACCATGTGGGACCCACCCTTGAAACTCTGAAAAGTTGAAAAATGGGTTAAAAAAAGAAGTTTTTAAAAAAGGGTTAATTTTGTCCCATAAAAAACTTTTTGGGTTAGAAATAGCAATTTCCCATTTCTTTGCTAGTTTTTTAGCTCATGTTTTTTTATCTTGCAACAACTCACAATATGTCGCAACAACTTTCAAACTCAAAAAACTCAATTGGAACTCATCTTTATAGTTGTTTTAGGTGATTTATGGTGGGTATGAACATTTTTTTTGAAACGCTCAATTGGAACTCATTTTTATAGTTGTTTTAGGTGATTTAGGGTGAGTATGAACATGTTTTAACTAGTGTTTTAGTGGTGAGATAATTGCGAAATGCTACCAAGATTAAAAATAATTAAAAAAAAAAAAAAAAAAAAAACTCTACCTAAAAAACTTCTTAAAACATTTGTAAACCCACTCAAAATCACCTAAAACAAAAACAAGTATAAAAAAATAATTTAGGGTTAGTCATTTCAAATTTGGATGTTGCAAGATTGTTGTGAGATGTTTGCAAGATGATGATGATGATGATGATGATGATAAATAAATAAATAAATAAAGTAGCTCAAAAACTCTCTAAAACATGTGTAAAACCTCCCTAAATCACAAAAAAACAAATATAAAATTAATTTGGGGTTTAAAGTGTATGGAAAACAAATATGATAAATCTTAGGTGTGTTTCATGCATCTCCAACAACAAAAGTGAGAAATATTATGCATGTTTCATATGTCTCCAACAACAAATGTGACAAATATTAAGTATGTTTCATACGTCTCGGACAATAAAGATTTTGACAAATATAGAATCTTTTCACTACTTTGGAAGGCATGATATTTGTCTATATCGCAATTTTCCCGCAACATCTGGTAACTATCCGCCACATTTATGCAATTGTTAGAAACAAACTACACTCGAGAACATGGTATATGCATCTCAAACCCACTCCACAATGCCTATGAGGCTTCTCACACTCATTACACAAATTAGGAACATGATCAGGAATGTCAAAGGAGATTGAAGTTTCCCAATTTGTATCGATTTCTGAAGTAAAAATCTGAGGAGTTTCTGTAAACCCTTCTGGAATGGGAGCATTTCAAATCATTTGGATGGAAGCTCTCGTTCAACTTTCTAAGATTCTCAAAGATCAAGCAAGATATTTTTTTGGGACGTTTCTTCTTCTTGCTTCGGTAAAGCTTCAAATTTTGGGCAGTTTCAGCAGATTCAGAGATGGGTTTTGTTGGGTAAGAGCAGGGGAAGAGGAGAAGTGAGTTGATGAAGTACTAACAATTATATAACCATAAACTCCTACATTTATAACCTTTATGGAAAAGATATACCTGCTACACCTCCATCGAATTTACTTCTGCTGTCCGAGAAGTTGTTATCCATGTCGACAAAACGCATCGCCGCCGTCCAAATCTCCACCATCGCTGCTGTCCATGTGTTCGCTGTGATTCCGCTGCAGCTGCTGTGCAAACCTGTCCGAGCGTTCTGCCGTCTTCTTCTGTTCGCCACCGTCGTCCGATCGATGATGGAGGAGGGTTCCTGCTAGAGTCGCACGCGAGGAGAGGGTTTCACGATTGAATGTTTTAGGGGCAATTTGGACATTTCATATTTTCATTTGTCTTAAGAGTCTTCCTTTTTAAAATTGATCCCAAAACTCTTTAACCCCGTGGTCTTATTTTTGGCCATTTCCCAAAATCTTTTCGGTGGCGCCGAAAGAAGTTTCTCTTATATTGAGTTTGAGTACGTTTTTGGAGTTTGCGAGTTCTGACCAAGAAAAAGAGAATTACCAAGAAGAAGGTCTTCAAAGGTGAATATCTTTTCTTCTTTAAATCTTTCTTAAAGCATGTTGTAATTTAGCTATTTATCCTATATGTTTTATTTTCTCTATTTTATGTTTTTCAAAAGGAAATTCATTGGCACAAGGTGATCTTTCGCTTTTGTTGAGAAATTCAATTCCTTCAAGCCAATGGTATGACTATGACTATTGAATATGATATTAAAGAGTTTTCTAAAAAAAAACTATGGACGATGAGAAATTTAAGTGTATAAAGTTTAAGATTTGGTCTTTACAAGATCTCTAATAGGAATTTAGAGAAATCCATGTTAAGTTTTATCCTAGATGGTGTAGCATGGACTACAAGACAATTGTTTTGTTTATAAAGCAATAATTTGGGTAGTCATAAATATCCTTAAACACCTGAAAATTGTTTCATATGTAATTTAGGCTATCACACTTTATGAGATATAGTAACGTAAAAGACTAAAACTGAGGATATTAGTAAATACCAGAATCAAGGGTAAAAGCACAAACATGCATCATGGTAGTGACCCAAGATGGTTTTTGTGACATAGTTTTTTATTTATATAAAAGAACTTTCTAGGCTAAAGTGTGTGAAGGACACTTAGAATGCCTAAAACTACAAGACATGTCTCTTATGCGCTAGGGCAAGTGGGATAACATGTTAGGTATAGAATATGCCCTAGGATACACGTTTCACCAGCTTTTGTGCAAGTGGGAGATTATTGAAATTTATGCCCTAAAGCCTCATAGTTAATTAGTTGCTAGATATAATAGTTGATTATTTAAAATATGCAATAATGAGTTATCTATTATGGAAAAATTTAAAGTCATTTCATAAAACTTAAATAATATGTAGTGGACATACAGGTGGATAATGTTAAAGTAATAATCTAAGCGGTTTATAGTTTATGGATAAGGTTAGGTATCTTATCCTGGTAATTAGCACTATTGATACAACCCACTTTGTAAGTATTACAAATGCTGTAAAAGTTACAAACAATATGATCGAAACTGATTGTATGGAGACATGCAAGTAGGGGTATCCTATACAATGAGATTGTATAAGACTGAACTGTGAAATACTTAATCTCTCTTTGTAACGCTGTTGACAGAAGAGATTTGTATTTTATAGGATAGCCATATGTAACTTGGTCTCAATCTTAAGTGAGTTATGGATTCCTGCATGTGAGGACTTGTCTTTTGATTTGTATGGGTGAGAGTAGCCCATGTCGTAAGAACGAGACCGAGTGAGGAATTGGGAACATAACTACGCAAGATGAAATTCACTTCTTTCCGCCTTTAAGGTAAGTAGACGAGTAGTTTCTTTAAGTGTTGATTTCGAGTCTTGAATAAATGGTACCTGCCCTCTCACTGGCCTGAGAAGCACTTGGTTCATAGTAGGACCACAAACAGATTGTTCATTAGAGGGAAGGAGAAAGAGATAATAGAGGGGTATAATAAACATTTAACCCAGTTGTTGTTACGAACTACTCATGAAAGATCAATTTACATGTAATGGTTAAATCCATGGATGCAACAAGTTCTACAGTGCGAAGAATGCAGTTGTGGGTCTTTATTGGAGTGACCTGCAGTTAATAAATATTGATTTATTTAATTAAAGAGTTTAATTAATTAATCTCGCATCATTGGAGCTTCTAATCTGTAAGTCCATTAAATTCCTTTGCTAGCTCATTAAGGGTAAAACAAGAATAAATCAATTCTTGAATTAACTTGAATTGCTCAAATTAAATAAGAGAATTAATTATATAAGATACAATTAATATAGTGTATGTGGACACATTATAATATAAAGTTAATTTTGAATGAGATTCAAAATTGTACTTCATGAAAGAAATAAATATTTGAATAAGATTTAAATGTTAATTATATAAATGAGATTCAAATGAAATTGTATGTTAAAATTAATATGAATCGAATAAGATTTATGTGAGAGAATATTATTTGAATATGATCAAAATAAAATTAAATATGTGATGTTTAATTAATAAATATTATTTAATATATATATATATATATATTTATTTATTTATTTATTTTAATATATATTATTAAATAAGAAAATAACTCCCTGTTATTTGTGAAGTAGGGGAGGGGAGTAAACTCTCCTCTCCAACCACTTCATCTTCACTCAGGTAAAGAGAAGGATAAGATTTTATTTTATGATTTTATTTTTCTTTGGTACATAGAAAGAGTTTCTCGCTACAAAAAATTTATTCTTTTCCCTCGCACAAAAGCTCTCTCTCTCACAATAACTCTCCCTACCAAATTAAGGACCCCACAATCCTTGATACTTGTCCGGAAAATAGTAAGAAAACCGAGTGGTGGTGTCCGGAAAATAGTAAGGAAACAGAGTGGTGGTGTCCTGCTAAGGATTCATGTTCACTCATGAGTTTGGAAAGAAGTTTTGGAGTTCCTGAGTCCGTGAAAAGGAGGAGGACTGCGTTGAAGAAGGTCTTCATAAGAGGTATTCTTCTAATTTTTCCTTAAAAGTATGTTTTAAAGTTTATCCTATATTTCTATTATCTTTTTTTTTTCTGTTTGTTCCAAAATTGAAATCGATGCATATGCACTCACACGTTTCCGCTAATGAATTCAATTCCTTCGAAAAAGAAAGATGGAAAAAAAAAATTCATAGGGTTGCTTCTTGCAGAATACTTCTCCAACTCTCTATCAATCTCTCTCCAGTTTTTCCAACAGAAGAGTTCTCGGTGGAAAATATTCTCCATAACTCAATTCCCTTTGCTCTTTCAAAAAGCAGTTCCCACAAACCGATCCTTACTAAGAGAATAGCAGAGAAGACCCAATGGAGGCATCATGTTCATGTTCGAGAGGAGATTCATTGTTGTTCATTGAGGAAGAAGAATTTCGTGGAGTCTTGAAGAAAAGGTTATTCAAAGGCAAGTTTCCTTCTTCCTTGTAATTTATTTAATGTTTAACCTTTATTGCATTATGGATGTATGTGTTTTTCTATTTTGTGTTGAAAATTCTAAAACAAAATTGAAAGCAAAGCGATTACTCGCTTTCATTGTAAGGTTCGATCACTTTTACATGGATATTATAATTTTGCACGTTATTTGCATTTAGGAGATCACTATGTTATGTGATATTAAATTATAAATTTATAGTCCAACTTGACTTCATTTAAATAATTAATGAAATGAGCATACATCAACTAGCATAAAATATATACTATTTGAAAATTAATGGTTTAATTTTTCCAATCTACATGTTGTTTTTTCCAATCTACATGTTGTTGGAAAGAAAATTTTGTTCAAATAATTAGAAATTTAGGTAAATTAATATTGGCCGGAAATAAAAGAGCTCAAGGTTTAGCATGAATTTCAAGTTGAAGTTACTTTATACAAAGTTATAACTATGTATTTGAAGGAGTAGATGGTATTGGACTCTCCTTTTCCTCCTATTAAGATGTGATTTTTTTCTTCCAAATCTAAAAAATAACTTAAGATTATATTTTAGGGGTAGTTACAAATGACACAATGCAAAATAATTTGCAAATATATTAAAATTTAGATTCAATTTTCATAGCCTATCAATGACAAACTATATAATTGATAGACTCCTATCAATGATATAGTTTATCACTAATAGAAGTCTATCAGCAATAGAGTCTATCGCTAATAGATTTTGCTAAAATTGCAATTTTTTTTTTTAAAAAAATGTTGTTATACACTAATTATTAACCATAAAAGTTCTACCTATTGAAATTACCCATAAATAAAACCTACAAAGTTAAATTATATCCTTTTAAATCTTTAATTTTGTGTCTATTTGCTTCTAAACATTAAAAATGTATAATAAGTCAATTTTCAATGTTATGTCAAATAAGTATTTGAGCTTTAAAAGTTGTTTAATAATTAGATCTTTAGACTTTTAATTTTGTGTCAATTATGTCACTAAATTTTCAATGTTGTGTCTAATAAGTCAATAATTTAATTTTTTATTATTAATTCATAAGTCCTACTATTTAAAGTTTATTAGGCATAAATTAAATTTTATATCTAATAAATTAATTTTTAAAAAAATTTAAATGTAGAAGTCTATTAAATATTTTCAAAGTTAATAAATCTATTAAATTATGAATTTTTATAATAGGTTAAAGTTAAAGTTTTAGGACAATACTTGTAATATATATAAAATAAATAAAAAAAAAAAAGGCAATTTAGAAACTTTTGCATGTGTCGTCTTTTATGGACTACAATACAAATGTTACATTATTGTCACCTTCACTAATATTTTTGTTATTAGTATTGTCGTTTTTTCTGTTGATGAACTTAATATTGTTTTTATTTGTTCCTTTTTTCAGATTGAGGATGAACATTATCTCATGAGATATGAAATTTATTAGGCTTCTAATTAAATGATAATTGATATCGTACTTAAAAAAAATGATAATTGATATATTTGCAATAGATTTTTTAGTACAACGTTCAATGTCGTGAGAGAAAGCGCACGTAAGTGATAACTAGTTATTTGGTAACAAAATGGAGGAATGAATAAATTTATCAATTACAGCTAATTAACTTTTATGTGGATAAAAGAATTGACTTTTATTATGATAATTTTTTTTATTTAAAACATTAATTTAACAATTTAGTTCCCGAACTTTAGTTTGTAATAATTGAATTAAAGTAACAATTTAGTATGTGTACTTTGTAACGATTTAATATTTATTGTAAAGTTTCTTTTTAGGATTTAATAAAAATGTTTATACATGAAGATCAATAAGTTAATCCAAGTATCTTTTTAATATTTATTGTAAAGTTTCTTTTTAGGATTTAATAAAAATGTTTATACATGAAGATCAATAAGTTAATCCAAGTATCTTTTTTTTTTTTATAAATTATAAATGATAAGTTATAACATAATAAAAATTGACATTTAATTTTGATTAGATTTTCTAAGATATGGACCAAATTGTTACTCACTAAAGTTTAGAAATTAAATTGTTACAAATTTAAAAGTATATGAACTAAATCATTACCAACTATAGTTTAAACTTTTATGAAAGTTAAAAAATTCAAAAATATTTTTAATTTTTTTTTTGTTAAAATAATATGTAATATGAAATTTAAATATGTGACAATTTAATTGAAGTTATAGTGTCCATGGTCTAGTCCAACTTATGCTCAGATTAATTGTTTGTAGCGGTAACTAATACATTTTTGTTTTTCATGTATAGTTATACTTAGATTGATAATCATTTTATTTTTATTTTTATTTTTATTTTTATTCTTTTAATTGTATTTTTTTTCTTACAAATTCTTTTACATCGTTTTTATCCTATTTAATTACCACTTGATTTCTTGTCCAAAATTCGAAAGAAAAAAGATTTTTTTAATAAAAAAAAACTTAACTTAATTAGTTTTAGAAATAAAAAATTCAAAAAAAAAAAATAAACAGTGAAACAAAGAAATTAATAAATGAAAGTTAAACTTACTTTTCCAAAACAAAATACTAAAAGTTAAATAATTATCAAATGAAGCTTAAAAACTTGTTTTTAAAGTTCGACATACGATTCAAATTCAATTCTTTGCTTATGAAACAAGCACGATTTAAAAAAAAAAAAAAATAAATATTGAAAAAAAAAAATTAATAAAATAAAATTAAATTTTATTTTTAAAAAAAAAAAAAAATAAATATTGAAAAAAAAAAATTAATAAAATAAAATTAAATTTTATTTTTAAAAAAAAAAAAAAATAAATATTGAAAAAAAAAAATTAATAAAATAAAATTAAATTTTATTTTTAAAAAAAAAAAAAAATAAATATTGAAAAAAAAAAATTAATAAAATAAAATTAAATTTTATTTTTAAAAAAAAAAAAAAATAAATATTGAAAAAAAAAAATTAATAAAATAAAATTAAATTTTATTTTTAAAAAAAAAAAAAAATAAATATTGAAAAAAAAAAATTAATAAAATAAAATTAAATTTTATTTTTAAAAAAAAAAAAAAATAAATATTGAAAAAAAAAAATTAATAAAATAAAATTAAATTTTATTTTTAAAAAAAAAAAAAAATAAATATTGAAAAAAAAAAATTAATAAAATAAAATTAAATTTTATTTTTAAAAAAAAAAAAAAATAAATATTGAAAAAAAAAAATTAATAAAATAAAATTAAATTTTATTTTTAAAAAAAAAAAAAAATAAATATTGAAAAAAAAAAATTAATAAAATAAAATTAAATTTTATTTTTAAAAAAAAAAAAAAATAAATATTGAAAAAAAAAAATTAATAAAATAAAATTAAATTTTATTTTTAAAAAAAAAAAAAAATAAATATTGAAAAAAAAAAATTAATAAAATAAAATTAAATTTTATTTTTAAAAAAAAAAAAAAAATTAAGTAGACGTTTTTTAGTTTTCATAAATTTTAGTTGAGTTTTTTAAAACACTTCCAGAGAAGATAACAAAATAAAAAAGAAATTAATAGAAACTTGATTTTGAAAACAAAATATCTAAATTATATTTGTCAATGATAAAAGTTTGACCCCACACTCTACATTTATTTATTTATTTTAATTTTAGGTAAGTTGTTTGACTCAAACAAATAAATTTCAAACCCTAAATTTAATTATCAATATTATTATTTTATATTAAAATTTGTCAGTTTAAACATTCGAAATATTATCTTTCCTCATGAGATGAGATGGAGCGCAATGCAAAGTGGCATTTCCGTCCCTTTCAAAACAGTTCGTGTCACCCTAGACTCTAATTTATATTTTCACTCATTTTTTATACGAGTTGAATTATTATTATTAGATTAAAGTATTATTTTGATTTTATTTAATTTTATTTTTCTATATCTTTAATAATCTAATTTTAGTTTATATCATTTTTAATAAATCAAATTATTTTGAAATTAGTTAAATAATAATAACAATTTCCATTTAACAAAATACAGTAGGTGACTATGTTTCTCAAATTTATACTAGGGGTTGTTTTTAAATATAGAAAAATAAACCAAAATATTTATAAATATAATAAAATTTTACTATTTATTTGTGATATACCAAGACTACTATCTGTGTCATGTGTCATGATAGATACGGATTAGTCTATTGCGATAAACCAAGACTACTATCTATATCTGTATCATGATAGATACGAATTAGTCTATCGTGATCTACTATAGATAAACTGTGATATTTTGTTATTATTTATAAATATTTCTAACAGTTTTGTCATTTAAAATAATTTTTCAATAGATAACAATATATTTTAAAAAAATTAATAATAAATTAACAGTAGCGACTATATTTTAAATTTATTAAAAGAACATGGACTAAAATTTAACAAAGAAACGAACAAATATTAAAATTAAACCAACCTCAGAATGAAACATCAAAATCCTACTTTAACTTCTTCCTCTCCTTACTATTATTAATGGATGATTATTATTTTCTTTATTGATTTTCTTTAGGGACTAATAAATGCGTTTTTTTTTTTTTTTTGTTTAGTTCTGATAAATGAATGCTGTTAATGAATTTTTCAAAAAAGATAAAAATGGTTATTGATTGATTTATTATCATTATTGAAATTATCTCTATCATGCCATATGCATTACATTAAAATATGCATAGTTCAAATATAATTGCATGTATTTCTCCTTTAAAATCGAAGATTCAAATTTATACTATTGAAGAAAGAGAAGAATAATAGTGATTTGATGATGTCAAGTAGCTAACTTAAACTAATAAATCAAAACATTAATAACCTACTTTACACTTTCTTTTTTCTAAACAATACTTACGTCCATTGATTGCTCGTAGTAAGATTTAAGAATTCTAAGGAATCTACAAAATAAATGAATGATAAATTAATAAATAATATAATGACGTTTTCTAAATAATGAATGAGAGTAGTAGGTACTTGGTTATATCGTTTTTCTTCATTAAATGAGTGGACGTTAAGCAACAAAATAATAACAAATATTTTTATTTTTTGAGGTAAAAAACTAAACTAATTAAAATGATAATATTTAAAAAAATTATTTTAAATGACAAAACTGCTGAAAATATTTACAAATATAGAAAAATTTTACTATCTATTGTAGTTAATTATCGTTGATAGACAGTGAAATTTCTGTATATTTATAAATATTTTGGCTCATTCTGCTATATTTAAAAACAAGCTAAATTTTAAACTTAAAAATCGATGAGATTTTAATTAAACTTAGATTACCGCCTTTTATTATTATTATTGTTGTTATTATTATTTAATAATCAGTTTTGCCTACTTCCTAAAATATTATAACTATACTCTCACCAAGGACTAAAATAAATAAATCAACTTCTTAAAATGTATATGCTCAATTAGGATTGGCTTGAACTAGTTTTAACTTAATGGAATAAATAAATGTTAAATGAATTTATTTTAACGATAATTGATATGACCTTCTTTCCTAAAAGTGGTAGAGCTCTAACTATAAATTAGTCCTTAATTTTGAAAAGTTTGTGGCTACCTGATCTATAGACTTTCTAAATGACAAATTCACCCTCTGAACTTTTTTTTTTTTTTTTTTTTTTTAAATTTGTAAATATACTAAACACACAATTGAAAGTTTAAGATTTCATTAAACATAAAATTCAAATTCGTATATAACATATCGATTCAACCTATTACACACAAAATTTAAAGTGAAAAAATTATTAAAAACAAAATTGAAAATTTATGCCCATTTGATAACCATTTGGTTTTTAAAAATTAAGCATATAAATTCTACTTCCATCTATGAGCTATTATGTTTCGTTATCCGTTTTATTTTCTCGATTTAAAAAACTGCACCAAAGTTTTGAGAATTATATATATATAGTTTTCTTTTCCGAATTTGACTATTAAATGTTCTTAGTGACAATAACAATGGAGAAATTGGGAGGAAACAAACATTTTCAAAAAGAAAAAATTAAAAAAATTGTTATCAAACCAATTTTAGAGACTTGATAGACACTTTTGAAAGTCTAAAGACTAAATACATACAATGAAAAAAATCAACAAACTCAATGTTTTGGGATTAAAATTGTAATTTAACATATTATTATGGGTTGTTTTCAAATACAACAAAATGCTCCAACCTATTTACAAATATAGAAAAATTTCACTGTTTATAAGCCATAGACTTCTATCACTTGAGCAATAGACCACGATAGATCTATATCACTTAAGTAATAGAAGTCTATCGCGGTCTATCACTAATAAACAGTTAAATTTTTCTATATTTGTAAATAGTTTGATATTTTTTCTATTTATTATAATTTTATATTATTATTACTATTTAAAAATGGTTCAATTACAAATTTGATTCATATGATTGATATAAAATTTGAAGTTAGTCATATAGTTTAATAAACCTAATAAATAGTTTCTAAGGGAATTTTATCAAACACTAAATTCTAATTACAAAGAAACCAAATTGGTTAAAATACCATTGGTTCTCATACTTTGAAATTTGTTCAATTTTAGTTCTCATACTGTGCAATTTTAGTCATGGTACTTTCAATAAATCTTAAATTTAGTCCCTAAAAATTAATTTTTGACGAAATTGATTAAATAATAATAATAATTTTAATACAAAAAATATAATATGTGAATATATTTTTAAAATTCATAGTTAAAATGAAATTAAATATTATTTAAAAAGCAACCCTAAACTAACATTGAGGATTGAATTTAAAATTTATTGAAAATACGAGGATTATAATTGGACGATTGAAAGTATAAAAACTAAATTTAAATAATTTTCAAAGTATAAGAACTAAAATAGTATTTTAATTAACTAAATTCCAACTTTTTATCAAATCATAAAAATAAAATTTATAATTAAAAAGGAAAATGTTTTTCTCTAGTCTACATTAACTTACTTTTAAAAGATTATTTTTTAAAAAAACAATTAACATGGAAGAGATAAAGGGAAAAAAAGGGGAAAGTATTGCAATCAACTTTCTAGCTCATTCCCGCTGTGTTGGCGATGTTGATTTTGATTTTTAAAAACCTAATTTCAATTCCTCTTTCTCTCTCTCTCTCTCTCTCTCTCCCCGATGATCTTCAACGCCTGAATTTCAAGCTGGCGGTGAGAGAATCAAGATCCTGATCTTCCCACCACGTACCGGCGGCTTCCCCCCACTCATCTTCCCGATTTTATCCTAAGTCGACCAATTTGATCATCACTCTGATGGCGATAATTTATGCGCTGGTGGCAAGGGGATCGGTGGTTTTGGCTGAATTTTCTGTAACTCCGACGAATGCGAGCTCTATTTCTCGCCAAATACTCGATAAAATCCCCGGAAACGATGATTCTCATGTTTCCTACTCGCAGGATCGGTATATCTTTCACGTCAAGCGTACCGATGGCCTTACGGTGCTCTGTATGGCCGATGACACTGCCGGAAGTGAGTATCACTCTCTTTCTTCATATGAAATTTTC
Organism: Citrullus colocynthis; assembly: GCA_031780015.1. Classification (NCBI taxonomy): domain Eukaryota; kingdom Viridiplantae; phylum Streptophyta; class Magnoliopsida; order Cucurbitales; family Cucurbitaceae; genus Citrullus; species Citrullus colocynthis. The sequence continues at coordinate 2,546,000 of QLSR01001487.1, forward strand.
ATCTGTAGTCTGGTTAGTGAAAATTGCGTTTGTTATACCTGATGCGTTGTGCAATTGAGTTGTCTGATGCAAATTATTGAATAATTGTTGTCTTAGACGGCAAATGCCAATTATTTAACACTGTATAATCGGATCATTGAGTTGCACAGTACAGCTAACGTTGATTTCTAAAATTGGCGGACTGTGAGTAGAGCCTTCTAGTCTGAAGAGTGAAGACGGGGAGTAGACAGATAGTGTTGTTATGTTTAACTTTGAGGATGATTTATTTTCGTAGACTATGCGTTGTTCTTGAAGAAATCTGTTGATTTAGTTGTTTTGTTTGTTCACTGTTCGTTTTTTGCAATTATTGCTTGATCAGTTTGGATGCTCGCTAAAAGACAGTATACCTGGAGTTTGGATGACATTTGTATTACTGAACCTGGATGATATTTTCCATGATTTCAATTCGTTTTAAGTAACATCAAAATGATTAGTGTGAGGATTCTTGCTGCTATGTAAAATATACAGGCATGAGGAATAAAATGTTTATCAATTTTAGATGGCTTTGGACCACGGGCAATTGAAGCCAATCATCTTATAATATTTCTGGAGCAAGTCATCTTTGAGACCCTACTCACTCACACTGTAAAATCCAACGAAAAGTTTTGAGTTGTGCTGACAATGAAAACCTGTATTCTCCAGGGAGGATTCCTTTTGCATTCCTTGAAGATATTCATCAGAGATTCGTAAGGACATATGGCCGTGCAGTTCATTCAGCCAATGCTTATGGCATGAACGATGAGTTCTCAAGGGTTCTGAGTCAGCAAATGGAATACTACTCCAATGACCCAAATGCAGATAGGATCAACCGGCTGAAAGGTGAAATGAGTCAGGTGATTATAAAAAATTTTCAAGGATTTTCTTTACGTAATCTTTTGCAGCAACTGAAAGCAGCTATGTTCCTCCTTGGACTTCACTTAGTCTAGGATGTAATGTAATGACACAAACATCTTCATTATCAATCTGGACAAATGGGTAGAGCAGATTACATATATAGAATGATTTCAGACTGTGAGATTGTTTTTTCTTTTTTTCCCTTAAAGTTTGTTGCAGTTCTATTAATTACTGGTGGCCGTTTAGGTATGACACTTCCAGTACCTTATTCTAGTTGTCCATCACCAATATACTGCCACATTGTTATCAGACTCAAAATATCATTGTACTTCTTATCAGACTCAGGATACGATCATATAAGAAACAAAGTCCATCTAAATAAAAAAAGTAACGCACGTTATTAGGAGGAAGAACAAATTCAACAAGAAGTATCCTGAAAATATTGTCCACAAAGAAAAAAATGACAAAGAAAGACCCAAATTTCTAATACATAGATAACGGTCTGCTTTGGAATGTATATCAAATAATATTTCACTATAAGGGGGCATTTGTGGCACTGAGTTGGTTATTATAGTCAGTGATTATTATAATCTGTGGGTTATAGTAGTCTGCAGATTGTAATAGTTTGTGTTTTAAATGTAGATTATTTTAGTTGGGATTCTAATAGTATGTGTTTGAGGTATAAACTATTTTAGTTTGAATAGGAAATAGTAAACACTATAGCAAAGATGATGAATGTAAACGGTAGAAGCTGTAGCAAAGAGGATTTTGAAATAGTGTTGATTGTAGCTAATTAAGGATTACAAAATAGTATTTACTATAGAAATTGGTGGTTTTAATAGTTTGAGCCCCAAACATGGAGTGAGCTATTATGGCCCACTCCACCAACATGTAATTGACTAATTGAGGGCCCAAGTAACCGTAAATGTTTTGCTTCTCAGTTATGCAACTAGCACACATTATTGATAAAAGGGCTTATGTTTTACAGGTGCGAAATGTCATGATAGAGAATATTGACAAAGTTTTAGAGAGAGGTGACCGATTGGAACTGCTTGTGGATAAAGCTTCTAACATGCAAGGAAACACCATGCGATTTAGAAAGCAGGCTCGACGTTTCAGAAATACAGTGTGGTGGAAAAATGTTAAGCTCATGTATGTTTCCTCCCCTTCTAAAGAATAATTCCTCCATTAGTACAAACAAGTACACCAACGTAAGATTATTCATGCATTTCTGTATTACATGTCTGCAATTTGTAACCTGGGCCGTTGAGATCTTAATTATGGAAAGCATGTTTGCCTTTAGTGAAAGGTTAATAACTGCTCTGGTTGGGAAAATTACCTTTTTAGGCCCTACGTTTTGGGTCTAGTTTTTATTTAATCACTAAGTTTCAAAATGTTACACTTTTTAGTCCTTTAGTTTTGAGTTTCAATTTAATCCTTATGTTTCAAAATGTTCCAATTTCATCGTTGAGATTTGAGCTTTGTTTTAATTTAGTTCCTGAGTTTCAAAATTTACATTTTTTAACTTAATTTTTCACTATATACTCACTTTCCGTCTTTAGTGGTAATGTTTATTAGTGAATCTTTTAAAAATAAATTATAATTGATTTTCACTATTTTTCACCATTGTTAAAATTAAATTAAAAATTTAACTTCATAAGTATTTTAAATTAATTACTAGAGATTAATGCCAAAGACAGGAAGTTAGTATTTAGTGAAAAATTGAAGTTAAAAGTGTAAATCTTGAAACTTAGGAACCAAATAGAAACAAAATTCAAATCTCAAGGTATTGTAACGTTTTGTAGGGACTAAATTGAAATCGAATTCAAAACTTATAGACCAAAACTATAACATTTTGAAACCCAAGGACCGAATAAAAACTAGACCCAAAACCTAGGGACCAAAAAGATATTTGTCCCAAAAAAGTTCCTAATGCGTGCCTGCCTGCCGTTTTGTTCTTAGTGCTTAAACATTTATTAGTATGCTCTTCGGTTTGTGTAACTTCTGCTTCAACAAGTTTCTTTTAGAAAGCATCTCAATGTCTTGAAGATGATGATATTCTGCTTCCAATTGATAAAATAAATGGCTTAAATTTTGCAGGATAATGCTGATAATCCTCCTACTAGTGATTGCTTACTTGGTTCTGGCTTTTGTTTGTCATGGAGTGACATTACCTACGTGCCTATAATGAGAACAACAACATGGCCTGTGATAATATTTAATTTGGATTGCTCCTTCTTGTTTTGCATTGGTTTTCCACTGTTGTGTACGTTACTCGTACACTAATTTATGTGATTCTATAAACTCAGCTTGTTTTTGTGCTCTCCCTGTGATGATTTCGATTACACTCGTTCGTCTTCAGAAGCCATAGCTTTGATTGAACATTGTAAGTAAATTATTAAGATGAATCTATTATCTTTTATACAGCTTGATGAAGCTTTAGGTTTGTTAACAACGGCGGAATCTTTTGTTCTGAAGGTCTCTACTGACCGCATTAGGTATCTTTTAACAGCCAAGTTTTATTAAGTCTTTCGCTGAAAAGCTCCCTTGTGCTTATTTTGCATAAGCAACTTCAAAGGGAGACTATTATTAACCTTCTTTGAAAAGAGATTTACCAAATGTCAAAATTGGAGTTAGTTTAGTTCTTATACTTTTAAATTTTAGAATTTAGTCCTTATAATTTGATAAAATTTCATAAATAGTGTCTATGCTTAGTCCCTATTGTTGGAACTATATATGAGGGTTATATCCAACCATAAGAACTAAATTCTAATTATAAAACATTGAGATTTTTTCCAAATCAAAGAGATTAAATTTGCAATTTAATCAAAAGGTATATACTATTTTATAATTCTTTGTGAGGTAGTATGATTTTCCATTTTGTCAAGTAAAAAAAGCAAAAATGAAAATAAAACCGTCATCTGGATCTATCATAAAAACATTCATTCTTTCAAATTATTCTTAAGTCTTATCCTTTTATAAATGTTCCAAAACTATCTTTTGCAGTAGAGATATATTGACATTTTAGATGAAAATAGAAATAGAGATATGTTGACATTTTAGATGAAAATTGAAATATAGAACCAATGTGGCAATATCAAGTTTCAATTTATATTTAAGGTTGTAGGGTCAGGCGAGTTGGCTCGTGAAATTAGTTGAAGTGTGTGCAAGTTGGTCCGAACACTCATAGATAAAATATATATATATATATATATATATATAGTATTTGCCACATTGTTATAAGTTTGAATTTTTGTCTAACATTTTTTTCCAAGGTCAAGTATCAGTAGAAATATTTGGAACAATTTCTTTTTCTCTTTTAATAAAATTTGGAATTGCTTTCGATGTCAATGTTTAGATATGCTCACCTTGTTGTGTTATTTAAAAGACTTCTGAAGACTTAGTATTTCAAATTATCCAGTTTTTCAAAATTTCAAACTTAGGATCTTCAAATTTCTCAAACTATTGTCATTGAAAGCACCCTTCGAGGAGGTGTAAGTTGTTTCTTTAAGACAATATATTTATCTACGGTGGTGACAATGAATATATAACTTTACTCATACCTTATACCATTGTCTCTTAAGGTTGGTCCACCACAAAATTGCAAATATATATCACTCCATGTAGAACAGAAAAAGTTGGAAGATAAAATAACGGAATTTTTTTTTTAATCCCTTTGTTCACATTATTGTTTTGCCTCCATAAATATTAATAGATTCACGTTAATGTTAATGTTAATAGATTTTATTCTATTTTTAAAAAACATGTTAATGTGATTAAAGAAACATAGAAAATTTTAGCAATATTGTAATACTAGAAATTTCTCCCAAATAATGAAGTGTTTCAATAGTCAATTGAGCGAGCCCACGCCCCATGTACACGAATGATTGGAATGGCAAGCTGAGTGCTACAAATATGATAGTCATTTCAATTTCTTAAAAAAAAAACTAAAAATATGATAATCATTTCATAATAAAAGCAATGGAAAAAAAAAAAAAACTCTTTACATATAATTCCTTTTTTCTTTCTTAACACATGAGAATTCAAAATATTTCCATCGATCATTTATTTTTTTAACTAGGTAAGCTATGTTATCGATTCAAATATGGCTAATTCTAAAATATATATATAAATAATAAAAGAATAAAAAATTCAAACATGGCTTAGTATAAATTCATATTTGTCTCCCTCTTTATTGACCAAAAAATTATATGCATCATCTTCAACCGTAAAGTTTCTATATATCCAATGTGGCTATAATGAATGACTCTATAGCGGTAGCAGGTCTTCAATTGGAAGGCGAACTATTATTGAGGACGTTGAGAATTCCAAGGGGTGAAATTGTAAGATTTTATGGTCTTAGCTTCAATGGAAGTGATAAAAAATCAAGAATTAAAATATCGATGTTGGTATGGATATCAAGATTTCAATTTTACAAATATATCGATAAATCATCAATATCCACAAATATTTTTGTAACTCACAAAATTCGTAAAACTTATTTAAATTAATAATTACGTTGTTTTTACTCCAAAACTAAGTTATGGATATTGTTATTAGTATTCATACTCAATATTGAACTAAATATATGACATTTTTTAATGCTTTATGAGCATTTATAAAAGATGTTGAACATATCATGGATATTTAATCGACATATCAACAGATATTTTCATCCTCGGTCAGAATAGATGCAATATGAGCCTCACACTTAAGATACTTGTTTTTAAAAAAATGGTCATACCCTACTAGCTTAGCCTAGGAGAGACTACTGTATGATAATAGAGCTACAAAGAAAATTGTGCACATTAAGCTCCTCTATCATCCATAGGTAGCCTATTACGAGAAACAGTAAGAATAATACTAGACGTGGAGCCACAGTTGATATACCAAAATGCTGCAGTGCAATTGCATATATTAAGAAATGATTCTTCAGTGTTTCTTCTTTCATACTTACTTGATATCATGGAGGCAAAGATCTGATTGGATTAGCTAGCTCCCTTCTACTGATGCAAATTACGAACCTGCTTTTCGTTCCCTCCCAAGAGTTTGTCGAAGCGCATAAGGCCAATTTCAACCCAACCAAACACCTGTTTCCCTTGAAGTCATTCTAACGACAATTCAGATATCTCACTCTTTTGAAACATATAAAATGAGACAAACTTCTTCCATAACCATGATGAATGGTTAGGTTAGCTCCCTTTGACCATTGGCAAGGGAGCTTTAATGCAAAGGGCTGAATCATTATGTATGGAGGTAGAGAAATGAGGGTTTTCCTGAAGAAGAAAGTAGTTGGGCTTTGATATCTTATCGATGCCCGACTTGTAGCCTGTAGAACATCATAGCAAAGAAAGCAAATCAAAGAAATAAGTCCCGAGTCTCTCTTTGGGATGCTTACTACAAATTGCAAGTGGGTCCAATCCAAAGTAACCACCTGTCTAGAATTTAATATCCTATAAATTTTCTTGACATTCAAATATTTTAAATTTAGGCGAGTTCTCCTGTAAAATTAGTCGATGTATGCGTAAGCTGGTCCAGACACTATGGATTAAAGAATAAAGGTGGGGGAAAGGTGGAGAGGCTGGGAGTATTGTCCAATTATTTGCCCGCATAATGAATCAGTTTTACAAAGGGAATCAATAGATACATGCTGTTCTAGGTTTAGATGTGGAGGGGGGGATACACGTGGAATCTACACACAAGCATTGTCTTTACAACAAATCTTTGTATATTTTCACAATTACTTCATCAGAACAAATTATCCATCGTTATTTAGATCATCCTCTACAAGATTTAATTTATGTAACAACTTCTCCAATTCTTGCAACGCAAGCTTATAACGTTCTTGAGATTGTGCACCTTCTTCTACAACTGGAAGTGCAAAATTAAGAATATGACTATATTGGTATGTTGAAGTTGAACTATACACATCAGTATTACTTAAGCTCCGACCTAAAAGATACCTGCACTTAAAATCTTTACACCAGCGTGGCAGAATGTAGCGAGCTGGGATTTCTTCCACGCCGTTATAATTAAGAACATTTAACGCATGCCTGCAAAGGTAACCTTTGTAGTTGAACAAACTGCAAATGCACCGAATGTCCACTTCAGTTGTCTCATACAATACCTCAAAACATCTTACCTCTTTCTCGTTTCCCTCAATTTCAATCCTTTCTTTGACAACGTAAGTTACTATAGGCCCATTTACATTGACCTGCCTTGTGTTGAAGCAAGAGTACATTCCTTCTACCTCAGATTGGAACTTGCTAAATATTTCTTTTGTGTACATCTTGGAGAGCTGCAACTCAAAATTACATCTCGTTTTCAACTCAACGCTTAAATTTCTTGACTCCAGATCTGCTACTGCTTCCTTATGGTATTTCCTGTGGAGGGCAAGATCATACTTATCAACAAATTCCTTAAAAGATGTGTGCTTATGTATATATCCATCAAAAAACGTTTTGAAGCTCTCATTTGCACGGATAGGGACCAGTCCTGCGAAAAATATGTCTTTTAAGTATACAGGAGCCCATAATGTCCGATCCTCATACAGTGATTGGAGCCATTTGTTATCTCCAAGCCCATTGTGCTTGATCATATTAGTCCATGAAGTTTCAAATTCAGCTATCTTCAATGAGCTAAAAATGGTTTCATTCAATTGGCTTCTTATCATTTCATATCCTTCCAGTCCGCCCAACTTTTCTGGTAATCTTTGCATGATATACCACATCGAGTAACAGTGACAAGCTTTAGGGAAAACTTCAGAGACTGCAGCTAGCAATGTTTTATTTTGGTCAGTAATAATGACCTGTGGAGAGCGTCCCAACATGCAACTAAGCCACGCCTTCAAAATCCAAACAAAATACTCCACTGATTCAAATCCAACGAAGCCACATCCTAGCAACACTGATTGTCCATGGTGGTTCACACCAACAAATGAAATCAGAGGAATTTCATATCTGTTTGTTAAGCAAGTTGTGTCTATAGTGATTGTATCACAAAAGTAACAATACGCAGACCTGGACCGGGAATCTGCCCAGAACACATTCCTCAAATGCCCACCGTTGTCAAGATCCATCAAGTAAAAAAAATTAGGATTTGTCAATTTCATGCGGCAGAAATAATTGTACAATGCATGACCATCCCCATCTTTAAATTCAAGGTGTTTCAAGTGATCAACAGAACTGATATCCTCCCTCTGGTCAGCATTTGAGCTTCCATTACAACCGTTAAGAATGGTTCTTCTATAGAGCTTGATTGTATGAACTTCAGTTATGGGATGCAGCTGTGTCTGTGCTTTCTTTGCGGCAAGGATCATCTTTTTATGTGACTTGTAAAATCGAGTAATTTGTGGACTCACTGGATGGTTGTGTTCAAGCTCGACTTCAACTATTCTCCACCTTTTGATGTCAATCAGCCTAATAATTATCATTGCAGGACAACCAGTTCTAGTTTCTGGCCTTGGATTACTGGCTTCACTCTTTTTCTTGAATCCTGCACTGCTGCAGCTAAGTTTAGCTCTATATCGTTCTTTTCTCTTAGATCGAAACCATGAATTACTGACTCTGATGCCAAAGCCCAGTTCCTTAGCATAAACATTATAAAAGTCATATGCCTCATCGAAAGAATTAAATTCCAAACCCACAGTTGGCAGTGGAGGATTCTTCTTTGACTGTGCTTCCCCAGATTCATCCTCATTGTCCACAAAGGAGCCATCACCATCCACCTCATATTCGTCACAGTCATCAAAGATAGGCTTGCTATTAAGACGAACTTCCTCCATCTGAAAGAAAGATTTAACATAATTATGTTTTGGCAGTCATAGGCCATTGGACATATTTAGAAACAGAGAAGAAAATAAACTATTAAGAAAGCAGACATAACAAAAGTTCAAAAATCAAATTTTGTGGTTATATATTGTACCACAGAATCCATCATAGATCAAACAATACGGTGCCATCAAATGTGTATATCAGCTGGCTGGATAATTTCAAAATTTTCCACATATAACTGATAGGCCCAGGCATCTGTTGAGAGGTTTACCGTCATTATGCAACAAATATATTGGACCTTGTGATGCATAAGATTCAATATAAATTTCTTACATCCTTGGGCACATGAGACACTTGGGTTTGAGGAACTGAGGAATTAACATTTCGACAAAAGGTCAGGTGTAATTGAGCATACATGTTTGTCAGGATAACATTCGTGAAAATGTTCTCTCAGTTATTATAGAGAAATCACGTAAAAACTAAGCATATAGGTAGAGAACTTACATTTCAGCCTGTTCCAGCCTTCATCCTTTAAATTCACCGCTTAATACTTGGCCCCCATGAATATGAAAAGACCAATATCGAACTCCATGGTTGACCTTCAAGATAATCTAATTTCAATCCATGTAATTGTAAATAGCAGGCATTCAGAGTACTAAATTGGTTTGCAAAATTTCTAATAACTTTATATTCATTCAAGAAAAATCGCATTATTTCTAGCTTTAACTGCTAAGTAAATCACCTTCCTAATAACCTTACGAAATTCTAATCTTCTAATAAAGCAACTACAAGAACACATTTCAATTGGTCGGTTATCAAAACAACGGACGCTCATGGGCTCAACAATGCTAAATTACATTAACAACGTCGTGAAACTTGACGTGCAAGCATGAATTGCTGAATCACAGTCCGTCGAGTAAACGAGACAAAATGTCGCAATCATTTCTTTTTATATGTTTGCGAATATACAGACTTTTTCATTCTCTTCTCGACCAAAAAAAAAAAAAAAAAAAAAAAAAAAANTTTCTAGCTTTAACTGCTAAGTAAATCACCTTCCTAATAACCTTACGAAATTCTAATCTTCTAATAAAGCAACTACAAGAACACATTTCAATTGGTCGGTTATCAAAACAACGGACGCTCATGGGCTCAACAATGCTAAATTACATTAACAACGTCGTGAAACTTGACGTGCAAGCATGAATTGCTGAATCACAGTCCGTCGAGTAAACGAGACAAAATGTCGCAATCATTTCTTTTTATATGTTTGCGAATATACAGACTTTTTCATTCTCTTCTCGACCAAAAAAAAAAAAAAAAAAAAAAAGTCAACAAATTCAAAAGTTTCCCCGACAGTTTTTCAAAATCGTCCAAAACAAGGCGAATTCATAGAGCCCTATGAGAGAAACATGTCAGAAACATTTTCGACCAATTCAATGCCCTAATTACTGAAATTACGCAGCTATAGGTTGAGATTCACGGTGATCTTACAGAGTCGACGGATAGGAACCGGAGGATCACGGAATTCGCCGGAAAATTCGAAGTCAAATTGATCTACCAAGCTTGGCCCGCTGGAGAAGAAGCACGAGGCACAGTGGAGCTCACGGAGGTGTGGGGAAATGGGTATTCGTTCAACTCAGTGAGCTGACACGTGGTCTACTGTTCCATTGTCATTCTATTTACTTTAAGGTCCTTGTATTTTCGTTTATTTCAAATTATGCCACATTTACTCAAAATATAATCATCCATTCATAATATGAAAAGTGACACTTAATTAATTATATCAGTTGATGTTTACCAACATTTTGTAATTATAATCCAATTGCATAGGGTTCATAATCCTGACTGTGGAGGAGAGGGTGATTAATCCCTGATTACATTGCTAATTACATGAGACTCGTTGCTAACCTTTTATCTTTGAGGATCTTCTAGATTTTTCCCTCACATGTCATTAATTACCATTCATATGATTTTGGTTAGATTTAATAGTGGTATCAAAATCAATATTAGTAATCAATATCAATATGGGTATCGGTATCAAGATGTATTAGTAATCTATATCAATAATCTTGAAGACATTATAGCAATCACATTTGTTCCATTTCACTACAAGTGTTAATGTATGGAAACATTGAGGCTCAATGAATGGATATCCATTACAATTGAACAGTTTTTTATTACGGATGCGTAAACATGATCTAAATGATGGTCGTTTTATTTATTTTTAATTTTGGTGTCCCACAAATCCTACTATTAGATTAAAATTTTGTTCTTGTTCTTATATTTTCAAATGATTAATTTTAATATTTGTACCTTCAATGAATCTCAAAATTAATTTTTACATAATAGTTTACTGTTGATTTTTCTCATAAATGAGCAAGGTATTTATTATCATTATTCACAAATTTTGAAAATATATTAACATAGTGTCAATGTTTGCATGAAAAAAAAACATATTATTATTTGAGCAATTTCAATAAAGATTAAATTTGAAATAATAAAATAGAACAAAACACAAGTTATAAGGATGAAAATATATATAATTATAAGGGTAATTGTTTTAAATGGCAAAATTATTGATAATATTTATAGATACAACAAAATGTCACTATCTATCGGTGATAGATACAAATAAACACTATTGATATCTATTATGAGATTTTGTTGTATTTGTAAATATTTTGACTCATTTTGCTATATTTGAAAGCAGTCCTAATTATAACTTTTTTTTAAGGCTCCTTTTTAAATTATACTAATTTTATTGATGAATAAATTTACTTAGACATGGGCTAACATGAGCATTACTTAATTTACATAAATTTGTATTATCAACTTCGAGGTTAGTTTTTTTTTCCTAATATGGGTACATAGATTTGATTACAATATAATATATGTGTGTGATACAAAGTAAAAAATTTGATTCCTTGAAATAAGAAGTATATATCCTAATCTCAAGTTCATCTATTAAATTAAACATTGATTGATGGAATATGTATAATTTGTTGTAAAATCGAGGAGCAAAATGACGAAAAACGAGAACTCAAATACCGATGAATTATAATATTAAAATAAATACATAAAAAATAAATATAATAAAAAATAACAAAATATAAAAGAATGAAAATGTAGGAAATGGAATTTTATGGAAATTTAGAAATCTCTAAAATTTCTCGAATCCTTCCTCTTGTTTTCTTACCAATGTGTGTATTTTCAATATCTACCAAATGTCACTATTTATAGGCAATTTGGCAAGTAGGTGGTGGAAATACATAGCCACTAAGGATGTGTGATTATGAGATACATGGTCTTTGGACACTAAGTATGTGCATCTAAATTACACATATTTTTTCATATTTATAATACTCCCTTAGATACTCATTTGAAATATGCCTTGTTGAAATCTTACTACGAAAAAACCCAATGGAAAAAAATCATAGTGAAAGAAAAAGAGTACATATTTCATATAATACTTTTAAAAGAATACAATACATTTGCTCCCCTCATAGGAATATCACTTGAGATCTCTTAGTCACCGCATTTCAATGTTCTGCACTAATTTTTCAAAGGTTGTGGTAGGTAATGCTTTTGTAAATATGTCTGCCAGGTTATCCGTCCAACAAATTTGTTGTACAGTGATGTCGTCATTTTCTTTAAGATCATGAGTGTATAAAAGCTTTGGTGAAATATGTTTTGCTCTATCTCCTTTAATATATCCTCTTTTGATTTAGGTATACATGTTGTGTTGTCTTCGTATAATGTTGTTGGAGAATTTTTACTAAAAGACAAACCATATGTTTCACGAATGTATTGAGTCATTGATCTTAGCCATACACATTCTCTGTTAGCCTCATGAATTGCAAGAATTTCAAAATGATTTGAGGAAGTAGTTGTTATGGTTTGTTTTACCGATCGCCAAAATATAGCATTTTTTTCACATGTGAACAGATAACCTGTTTGCGATCTAGATTTGTGTGAATTAGATAAATATCCAAAATCTGCATAACCAACTAAATCAAAATTTGATTTATTTGAATAAAACAAACCCATATCGATAGTTCCTCGACTATAACAAAGTATATGCTTAATTTCATTTCAATGTCTTTTTGTTGGAGAAGAACTGTATCTAGTTAATAAATTTACTAAAAATGCAATATCTGATTTTGTAAGATACATGAGTGCATCAATTGCACTAAGATATGGTATTTTAGGACCAATAAGTTCTTCATTATTATCTCGAGGTCGAAATATATCTTTCTTTACATCTAGCGAACAAACTTCCATTTGAATGTTTAATGGATGTGCTTTGTCCATATAAAATCTTTTAAAATTTTTTCTATATAAGTTGACTAATAAACAAATATCTCATTTGCTAAATGCTCAATTTGCAATCCAAGACAAAATTTTGTTTTTCCGAGATATTTCATCTCAAATTCTTTCTTAAGATATTCTATTGCCTTTGAAAGCTCTTCAGGAGTTCCAATTATATTTAGGTCATCAACATATACTGTGATTTTTTTATAAAAACACGTGGACATACTGGATTATTTTAATATCCTTCTTTCAACAAATATCCACTCAGGCGATTATACTACATTCGTCCTGATTGTTTCAATTCATATAGTGATCTTTGTAATTTTATTAAAATATAGTTCTATGTGTTTCATGTATCTTAAATCTGTTGGAATTCTTGTATAAATATTATTATCATGAGATCCATATAAATATGTTGTGACTACATCCATAAGATGCATGTCTAGATTTTCATACACAGTCAAACCAATTAAATATCTTAATGTAATTGCATCCACCACTAGAAATATGTCTCCTCATGATCAATACCAAATTTTTGTGAAAAACATTGTGCAACTAGTCTTGCTTTATATCTTGTGACCTCATTATTTTCATTTCTTTTTCTCACAAATACTCATTTATATCCCATATGTTTGACGTCTTCTGGTGTTTCGACTACTAGTACAAAAACTTGACATTTTGAAAGTGAGTTTAATTTGTCTTGATTGCTTCTTTCCACTGAAGTCAATATTTTTTATGTCAACATGACTTAGTTACTTTTTTTGCATCTATAAATGTATCTAGTAATTGATTTGCTATATTTTACAAATGAATTATTTTCTGAACCTTAATTCTGCCTTGATTACTTCTTTCCACTAAAATCAATATTTTCTATGTCGACATGACTTAGTTACTTTTTTGCATCTATAAATGTATGTGGTAATTGATTTGTTATATTTTGCAAATGAATTATTTACTGAACTTCAAGTTCACATTGACAATAATGATGTATTCATGCAATTTTTTTTTCCAACTTCTTAATTCCTCTCCGTAATGTTGGAAAATTTGTCTCATCAAAATGATCATAAGCAAATCGTGCAGTAAATACATCACCCATCAGGGGTCCAAGATATTTAATAATCAATGGGGAATCATATCCAACATATATTCCTAACCTCATTTGAAAACCCATCTTAGTACGTTTTGGTGGAGCAATTTGAACATATACTGCAAATCCAAAAATTCTCATATGGAAAATATTTGGCTCCTGGCCATGAACTAATGCATGCAAGTGGCGCAACATGCAAAATAGCATGTCATCATTTAAATGTAGGAAGCTTAGCTCTCATAAGTAATAGTCTATCAATTAATTTTAAACCTTTTTATAAATGATTCTACTAAACCATTTTGTGTATGAATATGAGCGACAAGATGTTCAACATTTATCCCAAGTGACATATAATAATTATTAAAAGCTTGGGATGTAAATTGACCAGCATTATCAAGACCAATGGTTTGAACGGTATAATTAAGAAACTGTGTTCTTAACTTAATTATTTGAGTAATTAATCTTGCAAATTCAAGGTTTCGACTTGACCATCTACTGGATGCGTCTATCAATGCCATAAAATATCTAAATCGTCCACTTGGTGGGTTAATAGGTCCACATATATTACCATGAATTCATTCTAAAAATTCAGGTGATTCAATTCTCACTTTAGTTGGTGATGGTCTAATTATTAATTTGCCTTAAGAGCAAGCATCCCATGATAATTCACTAGATTGAAGAATCTTCTGGTTCTTCAATGGGTGTCCATTTGAATTTTCAATAATTCTCCTCGTCATTATAGATCTTGGATGACCTAATCAACCATGCCAAATTGTAAATATATCTGGATTCATGAACTTCAGGTTCATTGTTACATATGTTTCAATCACTCATATATGAATATAATATAATCTAGAAGATAAAGCAGACAACTTTTTCAATATACGTTTTGCTTTTCCAAATCGTTCAATTATGTTTGTAGAACCTGATATTGTATTGACTTTTGCTTCCAACATTGTCAATTTAGAAAAATATTTTCTACTTGTAAGTATTGTATGTGTAGTTGTACAGTCTACTAGATATAGGATCTTCATTCTTCATTTTTTAGTCAGTCAACATATGAAAATTGTTAATGATTCTTCATTTAAACAAGGTAATTACAATAAATAGAAAGCTTGAAATATGAACGTTTAACTTAAAAAAAAAAAAAAAAAAACATGAAAGATAGATAGACAAAACAAACAACATTAATTCTAAATATGCTCAAAATCAAAAGAAGCACTTTTTATGCCATCATTTGTGCTGATTTTCTCTTCAGGAGATTCAAAGAAGTCCAACACATCCAAAATTGTCATATTGGACGGTTCAAATATATCATTATTTTGGTGTGCAAAATTTGCTTCCACATTTTTCCTTTTTTCCTTCAGAAAAGCTTGATAGAGATCAACTAAGTGTTTTGATGTACAAAAAACAGAGACCAATGCCCAATCATTTTGCATCAAAAGTGTTTATGCTCATCACCTTTTGAATTTTTATCTTGTGGAGTTTTTCAGGAAATTGTTATTTCTAACCTAAAAAGTTTTTTATGGGACAAAGCTAACCTCTTTTTTAAAAACTTCTTTTTCTAACCCCTTTTTCAACTTTTTAGAATTTCAGAGGTGGGTCCCACATGGTGAAATGGTGTGAATACCCAAAAAACCATCTTCCTCATCACTCGAACCACATTGTCTTCTTCCCTAAGACCATCTTCTTCACTAGAATCCATTTTTTTTACATTACTCTCTGTCATTTGTGGTAAAACCCATCCTATGTGACCCAATTTTCTCGAAATAAACCCACAAAAAACTTATTTGAAACGCTGATTTCTTGAAATTTAGGTTTTTGAATAGTTGGCAGTAAAAAATAGAAAATAAAATCTAAAATTTTCAGGTAGAAGAGGTCTAATATGTGTAGGATATGTTTGAAATCAGAAAGAAAAAAGAATTTGGTATGCGTTTTTTGCTTGCTGTCATTTTTTCCATACGTTTATGTTTCCCGTAAGTTGAAGGAGTTGATGGAAAAAGTGATAGAATGTCTAAATACACGCTAACTTTTGGGAAATTTGTGATCTTACGGGAAAAGTCACATAATGCCCAAATTTTCCAAAAGTTGGCGTGTATTTTGGCTTTTGGTGAATATCGTCTCGCTAGTCTCGCTCTCTTTGTAAAAAAAATGGACTCTAGTGAAGAAAATGGTCTAAGGGAAGAAGATGGTGTGGTTTGAGTGATGAGGAAGATGGTTTTGGGGGGTATTCACGCCATTTTACCATGTGGGACCCACCTCTGAAATTCTAAAAAGTTGAAAAAGGGGTTAGAAAAAGAAGTTTTTAAAAAAGAGGTTAGTTTTGTCCCATCAAGAACTTTTTGGGTTAGAAATAGTAATCTCACGAGTTTTTCCTTTGTGATCATCTTTTCGGGTGGTTCTTTTGAAATTTGGATGATTAGAACGATCACCACGAAAATAATTATTATTTCTTCTGCTGCCATGGTCACGACCTCAACCACGATTATTAAAATTTACAACATTCACTTAAGGGAATGGTGTTGTTCCAGTTGGTCGAGATTAGTGGTTTTTCATCAATAACTCATTATTTTATTCAACCACGAGAATACATGAAATTAGTTCGGAATATTGTTTAAAACTTTTCTCTTGATATTGCTGCTGCATAAGCATATTCAAGGCATGAAGTGTAGAAATATCTTCTCTAACATATCTACATCAGTAATTTTCTTTACAATTTTGAACTGATTTTAAATAATGCGGAGTTATAGTTAGTAGATTTGAAATCTTTGAGCCTCAAATGCATCCATTCATAACGAGCTTTAGGAAGAATGTTCGTTTCTAGTGATCATATCTTTCTTTTAAATTCTTCCACAAGATATGGAGATCTTCTACTGTTAGATATTCCGTCTTTAATCCCTCGTGGAGATGATGACAAAGGAAAATCCTAGCTTTTGTTTTCTCCTGACTAGATGTTGTATTCCCTTTTTTGATTGTTTCTTTCAGGTTCATAACATCCAAATGTATTTCAGCATCAAGCACCCATGACAAATAATTGTTTACATTGATATCAAGGACTGCAAATTCTATTTTTGTAAGATTTGTCATGATAACACTATTACAAAAAATTGTATTTATCTTAGCAATTTAAAATATACTAAACATGCAAAATAACATTTAATTTACTAATTATAATAAAGAGAAAAATGGCATGCATTTAGAACCTACCTTTAGCAGGAAAACGACAAAGAGCTTGTGCTGATAACGTGTTGTAAAATTGAGGAACAAAATGATGAAAAACGAAAACACAAATACCGAGGAATTATAATATTAAAATAAATAAATAAATAAATAAATAAATAACAAAATAACAAAATATAAAATTATGAAAATATAGAAAATGGAATTTATGGAAATTTAGAAATATCTAAAATTTCTCCAATCTTATTTTCAATATCCACCAATTGTCACTATTTATAGGCACAATTTGGCAAGTAGGTGGTGGAAATACATGGCCACTAAGGATGTGTGATTATAAAATACATTGCCTTTGGACACTAAGCATGAACATCTAAATTATACATATTTTTTAATACTTATAATATAATATATTAAAAAAACAAATGACTAAATTGAAAATTGTTTTTAGTACTAAAAAAGAATTTTGTTTTAAAGCGTTGTTTTTACTGTTTACAAAATTTTACATTAAAGCCATGTTTGCGGCTCCATAAAATTGTTGCAATTGTAATGGATTTTCTTAAGAAATATATTCAATGGGCCCACTTTTCATATTACGATTGATTGATTACATGTACTAGAAAGTAAACATGATTTGAATTCAACTTGTCTCATTTCGTAAATATTTATGGTTTATGTCAACTTGTGTATAAATCAATTGATTCAAATAGGTATATGTCGATACCATATTTGAGTGAAACAAATTAAACTGGCTTCAAGAAGATACTAACGGTAAATTTGTATTATGGAGGAAGCGTCTTTTTGCAAATCAAATAAAAGAATTGCACACCGGTGTGGTGTAGGCCATACGCACTTCAATGCCTAAGTGAGAGAGGGGAAGTTTTAATGCTTATAGAGTCTTTAATTGGAAGTTCACTTAGCTTATTCGTAATAATATTGCTCCAAGCTAAGCACCCTTAATTGTGGAGTTTTACGATTGAGCCATCGAGAAGGAAGGTGCACCTTGTTGGTATATGATATAGGTAATAACTTTTAATTATTTTAAGTAGTTCTTAACCATATTTTCATATACTTGGGATCCCTCTCATTTGGATGTGATCTTAGTTCATTCATTTCTCCCCCCTAAACTTGGGTCGTTACACATCCACCCACTTGTTAAACTAAAAAAAAAAATAATCAAAAGTTACATGAACACAACTCAACTTGCATATGGATGTATCAGCGGCCAAAATGTTAGTGGTTCAAATCTCCTTAGTATACTAAAAAAAAAAAATAATAATAATAATCAAATGGACCTTTTATTTTAATATTGCAGTGTAACAAAATAATCAGCAAAAAATACGGTGGTTTGGAAATATTTAGAAGAATGTGGTAGTTTTTGGGGGAAGAGGAGGTCGAGTGTCCAACCCTCGACGAAGGAACAAGTTTGGAACTAGATCGAGAATTTGACTTTCAACCAACAAAATTTTTTTTAACTACATCGAGAGATGAACTCTTGACCAAACTAGGTCAAGAATCCAACCTTCGGCCACTGTCGGTCTTCTCGCCAATCACGTCATCTGCTGTTGGTCCCAACTGATCAAAGGTCGATAATCCAACCTTTGACCACTACCTACTACCGCTCTTCTCACCAATCGTGTCGTCTACCGGTCCCAGCTGGTCAAGATTCCTTGCTCGATTCCCTACTGCTTGTCCTTTACTCGATTTCCTGTTGCTTGTCCTATCACGTTGTTTGTTGTCGAGATTCCCTGCGCGTCATCTATCGTTGCCGTCAGAGGGTTTGGTCTATGACTTGGTCAAGTGTTGAAGTCTCGACCTCTTTCTTCTTAAATAGCCCCTCCTCTTCTCCCCCATCGCTTTCTTCTCTTCCTTTCGTCTGTTGCTTTCTTCTCTTCCTTCTCTTCAGATCTTTTGAATAGTCTTCTCCGCAAATTTCTCTTCTCCTCCGATCTTCCAAATACCTCTCTTCTCTCCAAACTTCTATTCACTTTCCCACATACTATCCAATTTCTTCCCAAATTTTTTTACTAATTTTCTCCTCCTATTCCTCACCTTCAATCATAATCTCTTTTAGTTGGGTTGCTTAAATTGCGAGGTTTGTGCATTTATTGTATTAAATTTCTGTTTTTTTAAATAATATAAATTTTGTCTCTATTCACCTGCAATTCTATTTCTTTTAATGGTTTTTGTTGCTATTTGGGAAATAAAGTACCAAAAAGAGGTACACTTTCTATTTGTCAAATTCCTATTTTTTGTCACGAAAAAGTAAGTTATAAATCCATATTCTCATATTATTTATTATTTCTTTTTGTAGTTTTTGTTGCTATGGGATAACAAATAACAAAAAAAAAAAAAAAAAAAGTGGTGATTTAAAAAAAAAAAAAAATAATAAAAAAATAAAAAAAAAATATTAAAAAAAAAAATTTTTTTTTTTAATATTTTTTTTTTATTTTTTTATTATTTTTTTTTTTTTTTAAATCACCACTTTTTTTTTTTTTTTTTTTCCCCTAGCAAAAAAAAATAAAAAAAAAAAAAACAAAAAATTAAAAAAAATTTTTTTTTTTAATATTTTTTTTTTATTTTTTTATTATTTTTTTTTTTTTTTAAATCACCACTTTTTTTTTTTTTTTTTTTCCCCTAGCAAAAAAAAATAAAAAAAAAAAAAACAAAAAAAAAAAAAAAAAAAAAAAAAAAAAAAAAAAAGCGATTGTTGTCACTTTGAAGAAAAAAAAGTAGGATTGTTGCTGAATTTGTGAGTTTCCTTTTTATTTACCACTATTTCTTTAAAAAATATTTTCTGATATTTATATTATGCTAAATATACCATTTTAAACTAGACATATCATTTTAATGTTCTTATTTATTTTTTTAATAGTCGTTGAATTTAAGAAAATTTATATATTGATGTTGGTGAAAGGGTTGAAATCCCTAATACAGCGGAAGCAATACAGAACCAAATTCAAAATAATTTGAGATTTTGAAATACCTATACATTGGAAAAAATTACAGAAAACTTATTATATTAATTCTAGGCTAAGCATGGATTAGAGATAGAATCTTACTTTCATCGTCGACTCTGAACACAACTACCACGAACCTCTCCTATTCTCTAAGGATGAGGTAAGGACTGTGGATCTTTGATCTTGATTTTTTGGGAAAAAAAGAGAGCACCAAAGAATTTTTTTTTTTAATCAATTAAGAGATCAACATTTTTTTTTTTGTTTCTTTTGTGGGCCTATTTAGGGAGAGGGAGCAGGAGATGTGGGAAAACCACGTAAAGCGTAACTCCCACGTATGGGAGTTATCTTTTTAATTAATTAATTAATTAATTAAATTATTTAATTTAACAAATAAATAAATAATTTAATTTAATTTAATTCATTCATTCATTTAAATCATATTTAAATGAACATCTCTCATATAACCTATAGTTTTAATCATTTAATTCAAATAAATTAAGAAAATTAATTCTTTAATTAATTAATTTTTAAATTAAGTATCTAATATTTAATTTAACCTACATTTGAATCATATTCAATTGTTATTCTCTCATAATTTATAGTTTTAATGTTCATCCAATACACATTAATTTTAACCTATAGTTTTAATATAAATCTAATTCATATTATTATTTGAATTCCTTCAAATATTTAATTCTCTCAAAAATTAATTTTGTATCATATCCAAAATTAAATTATATTATAAAGTTCAAATTAAACTTTATTTTCTAATGTATCATCATACATTATATTATTTCCCTAAGTAAATTTGAACATTTCAAATTTCATTCATGACATAAATACTTCAGCACTCTTTATGAGCTAGGAAGGGGACCTAATGAATCTACAGATCAAAAGCTCCAACGATATGAGATTAATCGGCTAAACTCATTAACCACATTAATCAATATTCGTTAACTGTGGGTACACTCCACTAAAGACCCGCAACTGCACTCTTCTCACTGCAATATATTTTTGTGTCCATGGATATAAATCAATAACAACAAATTAGTCCTTCACAAGTGTTTGTAACACCAGTTGGGTCAAATTACCGTTTTATCCCTAGGTCACTTCTAAATCTTTAAGTACTAGTGCCCATCTAATGAACAACCTGTTTATGGTCCAACCATTAAACAAAAACCCCTCTCGGGACAATGAGAGGGTAGGGCCCTTTGTTCAAGTCCCGGAGACACAACTTAAGGGAACACTTATCTACTTACCCTAAATATGAGAATGAGTGAATTCAATCTTGTATAATTATGTTCCCAACTCTTCACTCAGTCTTGTTCCCAAGATGCTAGGCATATTGAGTCCGCAAATGGCCACTCTCACCCATACAAATCAAAGAACAATCTTTTATGGATAGAAGTTCATAATATACTCACGATTAAAACTAAGTTGCCTAGGTCATCCTATTGAAATAGAAACCTAACTAGTCAACGGAGTTACATCTAGTGATTACTATTTCGTGGTCCAGTCTTAGGCAAACTCATTGCATAGGATGCCCCCACTCGCATGTCACCTACACGAATGCGTTAGATCATTGCGTTTGTATCAAATACAAAGTGGACCATATCCATCGTGTCATCAGGATAAAGTACCTAACTTTATCCCTATACTATAGACCATTTAGACTGTATCTTGAACATTAATCTTCTTATGTCCCCACGTACAGTTCAAGACTAAAAAAACAGCCTAGGATGTTAGTTTAATGGATTTAGGGTTATTAAGACAAAACAAACAAAAACAATCAATAACGCTTATTGAAGTAACACATCAACAACTCTTTATTAATGAATTAATGACGGTCAAACAATTACATTTACAATCTACGAGTTTTAGGGCATAAAACCCAACAGTTGGGAGTTTTTTTGCCTGTAATTTAATGTTCTTGTTTATATTATGCTAGATTTACCATGTTAATATTTTCTTTTGCCTTTTAAATAATATTAGTTTGTTTTTTAGTACAATATTTTGGTAATTTGAGTTTGATTTGCATTTTATATTTATAGTTTTTTAATACAAAAGGTTTATCATTCTTGTTTGTTTGTTTGTTTTTAATAATATTTTATTTTATTAGTATTAGTTTTTTAATTGAAAAAGTTTAGTTCTTGTTTAGGGTTCTCTTGAAAAAAAATAGTTTTTTTTAAAAATAATATTTGATTGTTTTAGTATTAGAGTTTGTAGGGCTTACTGTTTTTTTTTTTAATTTTTTTTTTTTAAGTTTAGTATTAGAATAAACTTTTTAGTACAAATTTGAATTTTGTTTGCATTTTAAATAATATTGGATTTTTTAGTTAAATAATTAGTGATGTGTGTGTGTGTGTATATATATAGATATATATATTTAAGAAAATGGCAGACAAATGTTTGGGATTTATGTTGTTTACAAATGGTCATATGGTTGATGGTGTTGAATATGACCAACCAACATGTGGAGGTTTTAGTATAAATGTGAATAGTGGACTTGTTTTTAACAATATGTTGGAATGATAGGGATGCCACTTGGTATAGATATGCGAGCAAATCAGTTAAAAATAGTACATAGACATCCTAATTTAACACCGTAAGAATTGGTAAAATACATGTACATGTCATTCCCTATGTCTAATGATGTTTTCAATCGCAATGTCGCTTCTGAACTTAGTGCATTTATACATTAGTATGAGTAAGATAGGTTTGGATAGAGACTTGAATGCGTAATTGTTTAGTCAGTTTGAAGACTCAAATCAATATATTAACCCTAATCCTGAATCAGTTGCACCAGTCTGCGATGATGAAGATATGGTGGTTGATAATCAATATAAGGATTTTAGAACAGAAACAAACGATGAATTTGAGGAGTTGGACTTTGATGGTCGTGAACATGATATACTTTGAGATACATTCATTGATTTGGATATGAATGTAATAGATAGCATTAGAGAACATGACTTAGTTATAGCCCATGTGGTTGTTGACAATACCCAATTGTATAAGGGTAAGATTTGTCAAGACAAAAAAACGCTACAACATTTGGTTAAGTGTGTTGCTACTAGGTATCATGCACTATATGAGGTCGTGGAATTAACATTGAAGATTTGGACAATTCGATGTAAGAAGTGGAAAGATGGTTGCAAATGGTGACTCTGTGCAACAAAGAAAAAAAATCTCATAATTTGTTTGAGATTACTAAGTATGTTGAGCAATATACATGTTTTTACTCAGAACTTAATCAAAATCATGTGCAATTAGATTTTTCAATGATTGCACTAGAGTTTTGTGAAGTTGTAGAGTGGAGAATAAAGGGCACACCTACCGAAGAATCTGTCATCTTTACTTCTATATATTTTGGGTATTTAGTTCTTGTATAGAAGCATTTAATAGATGACTAGATGTCGGCCAATTATTCAAATAGATGGTACTCACTTGTACGGCAAATATCGAGGAAAATTATTAATTGTTACATCAGTTGATTCAAATGGACATCTTCTTTCTCTTGCATTTTCCATTGTAGATGAGGAGTCTGCTGACAAATAGGGATGATTTTTAAAACACCCGTGAGAAGTTGCTACATCGGTTAGGGATTTTAAAAAAATATTTTTATCATGTAATTAATGTTATTATAATGAAATTAATATTTTTATTGTGATTAATTTTTTTTTATTGTGTTTAATATTTTTATGTTTTGAACATAATTTATTATTTAAGTTCTAATTTATTTCTATGTGTTACTCGAGAAATATATAATTTATTTTCTTTCCGATCATGACTTTAAACCTAGGACCGATTGATCCCAATATTTTATACGATCAATCTAATCATCAATCATCATCTGTATGGCAAGATCAGACTACAAGCGAGATGTACTGTAGATGTCGCGAGACGGTTGTTTATCGTACTATCCCACTTCACCGTCACATACCACCACTACTTCGTGCATCAAGATATTTTGGGTTGCCAGATTGGGATTCATTAAATTAGATTGACACCTTATCATTGCCTTGGTTGAGAGATGAGGCCAGAGACCCATATATTTCATGTGCCTATTGGAGAAGCCACTAACTCTTACAAGACATAAAAGTATTGTTTGGGTTACATGTTGATGGCTAGCATGTTATCGAAGTAATTCATGATGATTGACTGCATATTTGTCAAATGTTATTCGGTATGACCCACCTACTAATAAAATTAGAGGATCAAGATTAAGTTTAATATGGTTAGGGACACAATTTCCAGAGTTTAACATGGTTAGGGACACAATTTCCAGGGTTTGATGATGATACAGACGAGGAATTTGTCACGAGATATGTGCGAGCATACATACTACAGATGATGGGTGGAAGTTTGTTTTCTGATCAATCGAATCACTTTGTGCACCTGATGTTCCTTCTACTGTTAGCCAATCTCCACGAACCGGGATGATATTCTTGGAGTAGAGCGTGTTTGACATGATTGTATAGACAGCTATGTATAACAACAAAACCTGATGTTCGTGAAATCGTTGGGCCTTTAATACTTCTACAAATCTGGGCTTGGGAACGATTTCCAACCATGGCTCCACAACTTCGACATGCCAATGATCATCCATTAGCTCGACGAGTCTACAGTTATGGGTATGATTAATTTAATTTAATAATATATTGTGGGGTTGAAATCCCCACGCAACGGAAGATTTCAAAAAACCAAACGATGTATTTTAATTTAGATAAGAAACTAGTACATTTAGCAAATAATAATAATAATGTTATAGACACATTCTACTACAAACATAGACAAAGCATGCTATGAAAAATTAGAGATTCTAAATCTATAATAAAATTACAAAGAAGAAAAGACTATACCTTCGTTGTGACCCAGATGGATTTTCACTAACTCTTTTGGAAAAATATTTCTTATTTGCACGATCTCTACCAATAAAAGATGAGGCAGGACGGTGGGATCCTAATTTGTTTTTGAAAAATTTTACCGAGGATGATTGAAAGCGATGAGAGAACCTTAAAACCTATTTCCTCTTTGGATTACATATAAAAAGATCATCATGGAATCATGCCACATATAATAACTGAATTATTTAATCAATCAAATACAATTTATTTGATTAGTTTATTTAAATCATATTTAAATAAATATTCTCACATAATTTATAGTTTTAATTCAATCAATTGAATTAAATCAAATTTAATAAAATAAAATAAAATAATTAATTAAATCACCAATTAATTAATCATTAAATAAAACATATATTTAATTTTAACCCTATAATTGAACCACACTCAATTATATTTCTCTCAAATAACCTATAGTTTTAATGTGCATATAATGCGTATTAGTTTTAACCTATAATTTTAAGAGAAATTATCTTAAATGACAATACTATCGAAAATATTTACAACTAATAGCAAAATACACAATCTATCTACGATAGATCGCGATAGACTATTATTTGTATCACGATGACACAGATAATAGTCTATTGTAGTCTATCGCAGATAGACAATGAAATTTTGCTATATTTGTAAATATTTAGTTTCTTTTGCTATATTTTAAAAAAACCCTATGAATTCAATTGATATTAAATTTAATATTCGAACTCGTTCAAATATTTAATTCTCCCATAACTTAAATTTTGAATCAAATTCAAAATAAATTTTGTATTATAATGTATCTTCATACATTATATTGTTTCCCTGAGTAAATTTAAACATTTAAAATTACTATAATTACCTCAATACCCTTTACGAGCTACCAGTGGGACCTACAGATAAGAGGCTCCAATGATATGAGATTAATTGGCTAAACTTATTAAACAAGGTAATCAATATTCGTTAACTGTGAGTACACTCCACTATAGACCCACAGTTGCACTCTTCTCACTGCAAATATATTTATGTGTCCATGAAAATCCAACAACAATAAGTTAGTCCTTCACGAGTGTTCATAACAACAGCTAGGTCAAAATTACCATTTTACCCCTAGGCTACCTCTACATCTATAAGTACCAATGCTCCTCTAATGAATAACTTGTTTATGGTCCAACCACTAAATATAAACCCCTCTCGTGCCATTGAGAGTGTAGGACCCTTGTTCAAGACCCAGAGACACCACTTAAGGGAACACTCATCTACTTCCTAAAGCAGGGAAGAAGTGAATTCCATCTCGTATGATGATGTTCACAGCTCCCCACTCGGTCTTGTCCCCAAAATGGTAGGCTTATTGAGTCGGTGAACTAGCCACTCTCACCCATGCAATTCAAAGGACAATCCTTTGTGAACAGAAGCCGATAAACCACTCAGGATTAAGACTAAGTTGCCTAGGTTATCCTAGTGAAATAAAATCCTAACTAGTCAACAGTGTTACAGCTAGCGGTTACTATTTCGCAGTCCAGCCTTATGCAAACTCATTGCATAGGATACCCCTACTTGCATGTCCCCTACACGAACACATTGGATCATTGCGTTTGTATCAAATACAAAGTGGGTCGTATCCATAGTGTCATCAGGATAAGGTACTAAGTCTTATCCCTATATTATAGATCCTTTAGGCCGTATCTTAAACACCAATCCCTGCATGTCTCCATATATTGTTCATACTTGTTCAACGGTCTAGGATGTTAGTTTATTGGATTAGGGTTGTTTAGGCAAGATAAACATAATACAAACAATAACACTTTATTGGAAAAAAAAAACATCAATAATATTTTATTAACATTCAGTCAAATATTACATTTATTATCTATGAGTTTTAGGGCATAAAACCCAACATATAAGTCGGGAGATCAATTTTGTGTAACAAGGTCAACAACACATGTAGTGAGTCAGGATAGATACATGTTTGATATGCGTCAACCTGACCAAGTATGTGAATCTAAACCCAATTGAATTTTTTTATACGTATTTTTTATGTACTTGTCTTTAATATTTTTAATATAATATGTTATGTTTCATATTATTTGGGAGCCTTGCAAAACTATCATTGACACTTTGCCTAATTTTTGTACAAATGGTCGAGACATATGGCAGACGATAAGTCCACTCATATGTTTTCACATTGGTGAGTGTCATCTTCTTGATCAAACAGTTTGGTTTCTAGGATGTCCTGTCAGAGTGTAATACTGAACCCTTACTGTATGACATCGATCTGAGAACGATAGATTGCTATGAAAATGTTGCACATTTGGTAGTGCGATGACACTATCATATAAAGTTTATTGCAATGGGCGTTTCATTTAGGCAATTCGGCAGGGATGCAACTCAAGATTATTATAATAATATTATGAGGTGGTACATTACTCGTCGGAGCAGTTTTGGGTCATGGGTATATAATCAAATATTGTCTAATTATTTTTAATTTAAATTTGTTTTAAATATTGTCTAATTGTTTTATAATTCACAGAGATCGAGCAACAGCAGCCTTCGTGATGTTGCAGATGATCAAAATCAGGTACTTACTGTATGCATTAATAACGAGAGTTACATGGAGGAGTTACATTAATGTACGATATACCTATTGCACCTCCACCAATTCTTAGGCATAGGGGATGTGCTCGAGTAGAAGAAGATGAGTTTGATGCGGTTGACCATAATGGTGAAGAATTGTCACTGGTTATGCTAGTTCGATGATGATACAACCACCCTTTGGTTTAGGATATTATGATTTAGAGGTCGGTCCACCGTCTTCTTACATGCATAGACATGGACGCGGTTGTGGAGAACATAATGAATATTTATAAACACCTGCAAAAGTACTAGAGCTACAAGAGCAACCAGAGCAACCTAGAGTTCAAAGTCGACGATGACAACCAGCTCGAAATCGACGACATATAGATGGAACACATTGAGTTTTTTTTTTTTTTTTTTTTTTTTTTTTTTTTTGAAAGGAAAACATTGAATTATTTATTAAGATTGACATTTTGATTCATATTTTATTATTTTCTCATTTTTCTTTTTTATATTGGTTTGGATAATTTTTTTGCAAAACTATTAGTTATTAATAAAATATATCTCTTTTATTATTAAAAACTATAACTGTTTTTAAAGGTAAGTTAAAATATTGTTATTAATAAAATATATTTTTTATTATTAAAAAAATTTGATGAAAACAAAAGAGGAATCTTTACAAACACAAATCTTTTCAATTAAATTTTAAACTATAATATTTTTACAAATATTTTCAAAACTACCACATTTTTCTAATTATTTTATCAACACATCCTAAATTAAGTTTTTTTTCGTGTCTTTTTCTTTTAGATAAAAGCAATTTATGTCCGAACTCTGTGAAATCATGCAGAATATGATTATTTTAGTCCGAAATTGTTTTCGAAAGATAAAAAAAAAAAAAAAAGATACTCTATAGATATTTTGATGTTGATGTGCATGTTAAATGAGATTCACTTATTTATCTAAACACAATAGAAATAGATTAATAAAAATATATCACGTAAAGAAAGGAAGTCAATATCATACTCTAGAAGGCTATTTTTAATATGTATCTTTTTTGGTTGAGTTCAATTTTAATTACAAGTTTCTTTTTCTTTGTCCAAGTAAAAGTACAAGTTTATTTATATATTCCATTTTTATGTTTTGATGGTTGCTCGTCTTTAAAATTGTTTAATATAGATATAGTTGAAGAATCAAATTTTTTAGCTCGAAATCAACGATATCATTTAAACTATGCTCATTTTAGCTTGTTTGATTGATTTTTGAATATTCAATTTTACATCTAACAAGTCGACCAACTTTATAAAAGTATCTATAAGTTTCTAAACCTTCAATTTTGTGATCAATAGGTCAAATGACCTATTGAAACCTTTCTTTTTTCTTTTTATTTTTATTTTTTTAATTTAAGAGTGTATTAGACATGAATTTGAAAAATTAAGATCTGAGTAGATAATAAATTTAATATTATATATACTAGATCAATTATTTAGTTTATTATTTTTTGTGTTCATGTTAAAGATTTGTATGACACAAAATTGAAAGTCCAGAAATTCATGAGACATTTTTAACATTTGTGGACTAAATCGATATAAACTTAAAAATTAAGAGACTAAATTTAGATATTTAGACCAACACCAAAGAACATAAAGACCAAAACAATATTTTAACAAAAGAAGGGAATACTTTTTTAGTATAGTTTCATTTGATCCTTAGGTTCAAAATGTTACACTTTTAGTTATTAAGTTTTGAATTTGGTTTCAATTTAGTCCATAGGTCTTAAAATGTTACAATTTTACCATTGAGTTTTGAATTTTGTTTCAATTTGGTTATTTCAATATTTTACACTTGTAATGTCGATTTTTCACTAAATACTCAATTTTCGTCTTTAGTGCTAATGTCTATCAATTAATTTAAAAGAATTACAATCGATCAAGTTTAAGTATTGTTCATCACTATCAAAATTATTTTAAAATTCCACTTAGTAATTGTTTTAAATTAAACATTAGATATTAATACCAAAGACAGGGATTGAATATTTATTGAAAAATGAGATCAAAAGTCTATAAATTTTTAGACTAAATTGAAACAAAAACTCAAATTTCATGAATAACATTATAACATTTTGAAACACAATGACATAATTGAAACCAAACTCAAAAGTTGAGAACTACATATGTAACATTTTGAAGTTCAGGGACCAATGGAAAACTAGCCCTATAATCTAAGGACCAAAAAAGTGTTTTTTCATACTTTAAATGAAATAATAAACATTAACACCAAAGACTAAGAGTGATTATTTGTTGAAAAATTGAGGTCAAAAGTGTAAATATTAAAACATAAAGACCAAATTGAAACAAAAGTCAAATCTTAAGCATAAAATTATAATATTTTAAAACATATGGACTAAATTGAAACCAAACTCCACGTTTACCTCAACTAAAACGTAATCCATGTAATTTGCAATTGTAATGAATTATGGGGTCAGTTTCCAAATTTGTAATCAAATTACACAATCTAATTGAGGAACTGAGCGTGCTCAATCTGTTTGTTGAAAAGAATGTGAGACCTACTACCTTTAGTGTTACCATTATTATTATAGTTAATATTATCATTAGGGTCAAGTAGTAATAGTAAGATGTGACAAATTCTTAGTTCTAAGTAAACGTGGTAAAAAACAATTCAATTATGCTTGTAATTCATGCCTACTGCAATTCATTCATCAATTAATCTCATTTCGATTACACCAATTTTTATTAGAGATTGATAAATATGGCCTAAATAAGTGTTAACATTTTGAAACTAAATGGAAATTAAACAGAAAAACTAAATGAAAAAAAAAATTTTTTTAATAAAAAAGAAGGATAAAGAAATATTTTTAGAGGAAAAAGGCGCAAGTTAGCTTATCATGCGCATCTCATTGTCCAAAGCTTCTTCACTATTCATACCCTCCCACCACACATCACAAACTCTCTCTCTCTCTCTCTCTCTCTCTCTCTCTCTTTTTTTTTTCTCTTTTAATTTTTAATTTTTAATTTTTAATTTTCTATCTTTTTATTCTTCTTCTCCTTCGTCTTCTTCATTCGCTCTCTACGTGAAATTGATTAAAAGAAAAAAAAGGAAAAAGAAAAAGAAAAGAAAAGAAATCAGCAAAAGTAAAGAGAAACCAAAACGAACGAACAAAGCCCTCAAAAGAGAAGAAACAATGAAGCAGAGTATATCTGAGGCAGTATCTTCATCATCCACCACGGGGTTATCGGAGCAGTCGCAATCGTCGTCATCGTCGACGACGCCGTTGGAGAAGCCTCAATCGATATCGGCTGCAGCGGCGGCGGAGGATTTGGCCGTCGGGTCAAGGGATGGCGGCGGGGCGCAGGAAACGGTGACTGTCGATCGACGAGGGGACTTCTCCGCGGTGTGTAGATGGACAGTACAAAATTTTCCAAGAATCAAGGCTAGGGCTCTATGGAGCAAATATTTTGAGGTTGGAGGTTACGATTGCCGTCTGTTGATATATCCAAAGGGGGATTCTCAAGCACTGCCGGGGTATATTTCAATTTACCTTCAAATCGTGGACCCGCGCGGCACATCATCGTCCAAATGGGATTGCTTCGCTAGCTACCGTCTGGCCATCGTCAACGTTCTCGATGATTCCAAGACCGTTCATCGGGATTCATGGCACCGTTTCTCGAGCAAGAAGAAGTCACATGGATGGTGCGATTTTACTCCCTCTTCCACCGTGTTTGATTCTAAGCTCGGTTATTTGTTTAATAATGAGTCTATTTTGATCACTGCTGATATTCTAATCCTCAATGAGTCTGTAAACTTTACCCGGGATAACAATGAGCCAGCCTCATCTATGATGATGGCATCCTCGGTTGTTGCTTGCCCTGCG
Source organism: Citrullus colocynthis (assembly GCA_031780015.1). NCBI lineage: Eukaryota > Viridiplantae > Streptophyta > Magnoliopsida > Cucurbitales > Cucurbitaceae > Citrullus > Citrullus colocynthis. The sequence goes on from QLSR01001487.1 coordinate 2,577,529, forward strand.
CCCGAGGTGCTCAGCGGCAAGTTCACCTGGAAAGTTCATAATTTTAGTTTGTTTAAAGAGATGATAAAAACACAGAAAATAATGAGTCCCGTGTTCCCAGCTGGAGAGTGTAATTTGAGGATTAGTGTCTATCAGAGCTCAGTTAATGGGGCTGAGTATTTATCAATGTGTCTAGAGAGCAAGGATACCGAAAAGACAGTCATATTACCTGACAGGAGTTGTTGGTGTTTGTTTCGGATGTCCGTGTTAAACCAGAAGCCTGCTTTGAATCACATGCATCGAGACTCATATGGGAGATTTGCAGCTGATAATAAGAGTGGGGACAACACCAGTTTGGGGTGGAATGACTACATGAAGATGTCTGATTTTGTTGGGCAAGATTCTGGTTTTTTAGTTGACGATACCGCTGTGTTTAGTACTTCCTTTCATGTGATCAAGGAGTTTAGTAATTTTTCAAAGAATGGTGGATTAATTGGAGGTAGAAATGGAAGTGGAATTAGAAAATCAGATGGTCACATGGGGAAATTTACATGGAGGATTGAGAACTTCACAAGGTTAAAGGACCTCTTGAAGAAGAGGAAGATTACAGGTCTTTGCATCAAGAGCAGGAGATTTCAGGTTGGGAACCGCGACTGTCGTCTCATTGTTTATCCTCGAGGTATGCTCAAACTTCTCCCAGAAACTTCTGCTGCATACACAAAACCAAAATTAGATTAGAAAGAGGATGAGATATCCTACAAGAAAGAAAGAAAGAAAAACTCAAGCATCTAGAATTTTATCCCATAAATATATATGTATTTATTGTATTTGTATCTGTTAAATTAAATATGCTTCTGTGTTTAAGCACTTGTAGATTTCTCTTAATCATTTTGAACTTTGTACTTTCATTTTTTCTTAATTGAAGTGGTTGTTTTCATTGAAAAAAATCATTTTGAACTTTGTTTGACATTCTAGCCTGTTGTGGTCACGACGTAGATAATTTATTTTTGTTCTTTATCATGGTTCTTTCAGCTGAACTTTTTTCAAGCATTTCTCGCTCAGTATGGTTTTTCTGCTCTGAGATCAAAACTTGTATGTGAATATAGCCGTCAAGTTACATGTACACTTCATATCTTCTTGCTGGAAATTTAGATGATGTTACATGTCTCTGATAGGTCTGATATGATTGTTATTGTTTCCATATTGTTGGAGTTGACTAAACAATTTAACAGGACATATATACTGTTGTTTATTGTGTCGTTGTTTTTGGACATGTTGATTAATTGTCCTTTCTACTTGCTGGTACCAGGGCAGTCTCAACCACCATGTCACCTTTCAGTCTTTCTTGAAGTTACGGATTCAAGAAATACTTCCAGTGATTGGAGTTGTTTTGTGAGTCATCGGTTGTCAGTAGTAAACCAGAAGATGGAAGAGAAATCTGTTACAAAGGAGTCTCAAAACCGGTACTCTAAAGCTGCAAAAGACTGGGGATGGCGTGAATTTGTCACACTTACCAGCCTCTTTGATCAGGATTCCGGGTTTCTTGTTCAGGATACTGTAATATTCTCAGCGGAGGTCCTTATATTAAAGGAGACATCTGTGATGCAGGATTTTATTGATCAAGACATGGAGCCAACTGGTTCCAGCTCTCTGACGGATAAGGTAGCAAAAAAAAGTTCGTTTACATGGAAGGTGGAGAACTTTTTGTCCTTCAAGGAAATAATGGAGACTCGTAAAATTTTTAGTAAATTCTTTCAAGCTGGTGGATGTGAGCTCCGTATTGGTATGTCTTTTGCATCTTCCTTAATTAGGTGGCAACCCTGTTGTTTGTATCTTAGAAAAATTGTCGTGAGTTTGTATATTCAATTTATTTCAAATGTTGCAGGTGTCTATGAGTCCTTTGACACCATTTGCATCTATCTGGAGAGTGATCAGTCTGTTGGCAGTGATCCAGATAAAAACTTTTGGGTCAGATACAAAATGGCCGTGGTGAATCAAAAATACCCTGCCAAAACTGTGTGGAAGGAGTCTTCTATCTGTACAAAGACATGGAATAATTCTGTTTTGCAATTCATGAAGGTTTCAGATATGCTAGAGGCAGAAGCGGGGTTTCTTGTACGAGATACAGTTGTTTTCGTATGTGAAATATTGGATTGCTGCCCTTGGTTTGAGTTTTCAGATCTTGAGGTCAGTGGATCTTGCCTTGGTTTTGTTTTTGTTTTCTCTTTTTGTTCTCTTTTATGGGAAACAAATATTTCATTTAAAAAAAAAATTAAAATCCAAGCTTTCATTGAGAAAAATGAAAGAATTCAAAAGGGTGTATGAATGAGTAGCCAACTAAGAGAACTAGCTATACAAAAATGAGTTCATATCCAAGATAATAAGACAGAAAAGAAATATTTCATTGATGATATGATATATTACAAAGGAGGAAAAAAAACTCTATCGAAGAGGTCCTATCTAGAGTTACAAAAAGCTCTTGACTTAACTTTAAGACCATTAACACTATAGCTTGTGAAGGTGGTGGATCAGTAGGTTTTGTTTCGTTTTAAGTAATTGAACATCGTTTTATTGTGTACATCATTTTTACTTTATGCTTGCACTTGTGCCAAATCTTTTCTTATAAAATTTTCATATGCACCAAGACCTACAATATTAAGAGAGTTATATACTTAGGCTCAAATCTCTCTCTGTTTTTCCTTGCATTATTGCTTTCTTGTTTTTTTGTCAGTAAGTGAAAGTTATTTATCACTTGATTATTGATTTGTTAATTTGTCTTTATTTACTGTTGGTTTCTTCAAATTCCTTGATATTTACCTTTGAATGTCGACATACGGTTCGTATTTTCACAGTTCAAGTGTGCGTGTGTGTGTTTTTTTACTTCTTTTTTATTATTAGTTTGACTTTTGAGATCTCAACTTCTGTAATAGAATTGTTTGAGGAAGAAGAGATATAAAGGAAGTCATAATGTAAGTTCATTAAATGGTAAATCACAAATGGCATAGAAGATATGTTTTCTTTCTCCTGCTTTGTTCACACTTCTGCTATATGCTTTTCAGTAGAAGTGTAGAACTCATCAGGGAAAAGGAAGAAATTTATGGATACTTGTTTATCTCTTGAGCTACAATTTTAGACTTAATTCTATCTATCATTTCTCATAGGCTATTTATAAAGCAGCTATTCCAAAATTAATATTTTGAACTCCCATGTCTTTCTCTTATAACCTTCATTTCTTTTGACCAATTGGAGAAATCTCTTATGACTCCTTTGGTTTGGGCTATTTCCCTTCTTTTGTACATTTCATATGTCAATGAAATTTGTTTCCTGAAAAAAAAAATAAAAACTCCCATATCTTTTACAATATGAGATGGTTATGTGATTGTTTTCAAGTGGTTCCTTCCTTTTCAGGTTTTGGCTTCAGAAGATGATCAGGATGCGTTGACTACTGATCCAGACGAACTCATTGATTCAGAAGATAGTGAAGGAATAAGTGGTGATGAAGAAGACATTTTTAGAAACCTTCTATCTACAGCTGGATTTCATCTAACATACGGGGATAATCCTTCACAACCACAAGTCACTTTGCGAGAAAAACTATTAATGGATGCCGGTGCAATTGCAGGCTTTCTTACTGGACTTCGTGTTTATCTTGATGATCCTGCTAAAGTTAAGCGCTTACTTCTTCCTACTAAGCTATCCAGTAGCAATGATGGGAAGAAGGTCTCAAAGACAGATGAGTCGTCCCCCAGTTTAATGAATTTGCTGATGGGAGTCAAAGTATTACAGCAGGCAATTATTGATTTACTGTTGGATATAATGGTCGAGTGTTGTCAACCTTCAGAAGGTGGCTCTGGAGATCATTTGGAAGCAAATTCAAAGCCTTCTGTTTCTAGCAGTGGAGACACTACCGCACCACTGGAAGGTGAAACTGAAAATGCAGCAACAGAGGCTGCAGATTCTCCTCCATTTCAGAGATTGGATTCCATTGAGGAAAGTAGTAGTGCTCCTGCTGTACAAAGCTCTGACATGATTAGAACTGACAGGCAGGGTAAGTCTCTACCTGAAGAGTTAATACATCCACCTGAAACATCTGCTGGGGTTTCAGAGAATGTCTTCCTTCGTACAAAGGTACATTTTAATGCTGCTTTAGTGGTGAATGACTTTCTTTTGTTCCTTGACATTTATTGGTAGCACAAATTGAATTTGCAGACCAAGTGGCCTGAGCAATCTGAGGAGCTTTTAGGCTTGATTGTAAATTCATTGAGAGCCCTAGACGGGGCTGTCCCTCGAGGATGTCCCGAGCCAAGAAGACGGCCTCAGTCTGCACAAAAGATTGCTCTTGTGCTGGATAAAGCTCCCAGACATCTACACTCTGACCTGGTTGCATTAGTACCTAAATTGGTTGAGCATTCAGAACATCCGCTGGCTGCTGGTGTGCTTCTAGAAAGGCTTCATCAGCCTGGTGCTGAGCCAGCACTGCGGGTACCTGTAAGTGCAGTGCTATATATACTCCTTTCGACCCTTATACACTGAATTACCTTTGACCTTCCTGATTTGCTTTAAGGAAACAATTATGTGTAATGCCTGTGCTCCTATGGTTTATGTTGTGTTGGAATTTTAGTTTCTTCTAAAATTTGATTTTAGAACGCTTCTTTCTCTTGTTTGGGACATTGTTTTTCCTAGGTTTTTGGTGCTCTTAGTCAGCTGGAGTGTGGCACCGAAGTTTGGGAACAAGTTCTGTTTAAATCTATTGAGTTTTTAGCAGATTCAAATGATGAGCCTCTTGCTGCAACTATAGATTTTCTTTTCAAAGCTGGAGCTCAGTGCCAACATCTCTCTGAAGCGGTATGCATATGGAATGATTGGGCATTGCTTATATTTTCTGCAACCTTTGTGCTCTATTATTATGTTTACTTTTCTGAGTACTACAACCTTATTCTGTATCATTTTATAGGTGAGATCCGTACGTGGTAGGCTGAAGAATTTGGGCATGGAGGTTTCCCCATGTGTTCTTGATTTATTAAGTAAAACTGTAAATAGCTGGGGTGATGTTTCTGATATTATACTCAGAGATATTGATGGTGATGATGATGCTGATGATTTCTGCTCAAAGATATCACGTGAGCTTTTCCTATTTGGTGAACCTGGCCCGACTTCAGAAAGTTTGCATCCGTTGGATGAACAGGATTTACATGCTGCTCGTCATTTTTCTGATATTTATATCTTGATTGAGATGTTATCGATACCTTGTCTTGCCGTTGAAGCGTCACAGACATTTGAGAGAGCTGTAGCTCGCGGTGCCATCACAGCTAAATTTGTTGCTGTGGTGTTGGAAAAACGTCTTGCTCAAAAAGCAAACAGCAACACTAGATTCGTAGCTGAAAGCTTCCAGCCTGGAGATTCTGTAATAGATGGAGAAACTAGTGAGCAGCTGAGAGTCCAGCGGGATGATTTTACGTCTATTGTTGGTCTTGCTGAAACATTAGCACTCTCTAGAGACCCTCGCGTTAGAGGATTTGTGAAAATGCTGTATCCATTATTGTTTAAGTGGTATGCAAGTGAGTCGTATCGGGCCAGGATGCTAAAAAGATTAGTTGACCGTGTAACCAGCAGTGCAGACAATAACCGTGAAGTAGATATGGATTTGGAGATTCTGGTTATGTTGATTGGTGATGAACAAGAAATAATCAGACCTGTGCTAAATATGATGCGAGATGTTGCAGAACTAGCAAATGTTGACCGTGCTGCTCTCTGGCACCAGTTATGCGCTACTGAAGATGAAATCATCCGTATCCGTGAAGAAAGCAAAGTAGAAATTTCAAATATGATGAAAGAAAAAACTGTTCTGTCACAAAAATTGAGTGAATCTGATGCTATGAACAATCGCCTTAAGGTATTTGATTCTGGCTTGCCTATGTACATTGCTCGTAAGTTAGATTCAGTTGCCTATGGAATGATATATGGATGATGAGATTTAATGAAAGAAAACATGGTGAATTTAAAAACTAAACTATTAAATTTTAAAATGAAATTTACTTGATTTTTGTTACTTCTTTTAAACACGCGATAAAAACATAAAAAATTAAGTAAATGCTTTTGGAGTAGATTTATATCAAGAATTTCATTCTAACCTTTTATTATCCATTTGCTGTTCACTATTGTTGATCTTAAAAACAATTGACAGAATGAGATGAAGGCTGAGATGGAGCGATTTTCTCGCGAGAAAAAGGAACTTTCTGAACAAATACATGACATTGAGAGTCAGCTTGAGTGGCTTCGCTCTGAGCGAGATGATGAGATTGTGAAGTTAACAGCAGAGAAGAAAGTTCTCCATGATCGTCTCCATGATGCTGAGACTCAAATTGCACAATTGAAATCCCGAAAACGTGATGAGATGAAGGTATCAATTGATACGTTAAGCTAATGATTGATTAACCAACTAATGACTATCCTTCATGGGCAGTAAGTTGTTTGGATCATCCCTATTTGAATTAATCTTTACATTTGTGTACACATGTTCTGAGAAAAATGAATAATAAATGTAGCTGTAACCAAAAGACTAAAAGAAAATCATTTGGCCAAGCCAGAAAGGCCTCGTAAGAATTTTGTTGACATCTCCGTTTGATACTTATCAATAGTAGGGAAATGATCTGCAAATAAGTTTCTGTATTAGATGCTCAAAGGAATGCTGTTAGCTGAATCATATTCTAAATGATCTAATTTTATGGTTACTGCATATTGACTTAAATTCACGACTATTATTGTATCTGATATGCAGCTTTTATCATTGAAAAGTTGAGATGTGACATTGTGATGCTGCATTATGCTCAAACATTTATTTTCCATAAAAATTTTGATAACTGAGCTATAACTGTAGGTGCCGTTGATGTCATCAAGTGTTGTAGATATATCGTCTCCTATATGTCTACATCCATGGAAAGTGTTTTTAAGATCGTACAGATACAAATAATCTGTTGAATGAATAAAAATTTGATGTTGAAATGTCAACTTCCTAGTATTGAATTATAGAAAATGGTAATTAATGGAAATGAAAAATCTAAAACTTCAATCCAAGAAAATAGTTGTGAGGCTTCAAGGGAGAACATCAATGTAAAACATGGAAAAATGTACATCTTTCTACGGCTCTTAAAATATCTCTTTTCTATTGACCAATTGGAGAAATTTTTTTGTAGCTCTTCGGACATATGCCATTCTTCTGTCATTCATTATCATTGCTATCACAATTTTACTGTTCTCGGAGAAATAAAAGGATTAAGTTGCTTGTTATTATTATTATTATTATTATTATTATTTTTTTAATTAAGAATGCTTGAAGCGTAATAGTATACAAAAAGACAAATCCTTAAAAGGAGACCCTCCTCAAGAAAGGGCTCCAAGGACTAAGTTGCTATATGTTCACATGGTAGTGGAAGTTTAACTGTTTTCTTTCAAATTGTTGGTTCATGCCTCGTATGATCGATCATTTTAAGTTTGATAATGACATCAATCTCTAATGTGGCAGAAAGTAGTGAAGGAAAAAAATGCACTTGCTGAGAGATTGAAGAGTGCTGAAGCTGCTCGAAAAAGATTTGATGAACAACTGAAACGGTATGCAAATGAGAATATGACAAGGGAAGAAATCCGACAGTCGCTAGAAGATGAAGTTCGCAGGCTTACACAAACAGTTGGACAGACTGAAGGAGAAAAGAGGGAGAAGGAGGAGCAGATTGCTCGATGTGAAGCATATATTGATGGGATGGAAGCTAAATTGCAGGCCTGCCAGGTTTTTTCCTACTTCGGCATGATAGTAATCTCTCTGTTAGATTTCTGTCTGCTTATTTAAATTTCTGTTGCCTGCCAAATTTAACAAACAAAAATGTTATAGCATTAGAGTCGATATATTATGTATGGGTCATGTTGGGTCTGCATCATACCTGGCAAAAATCTCTTCAAATCTCTTCAACGGTGAAGATCTATTGTACAAGTAATTTAGCTGGTATAGGGGTCCGGGTCATTATATGAGATAGTTTGAATTTGTTTGCGGAAGTTGTTAATGAAAACAAAAAGCCGGGAGAAGGAAATGAGCTAAGGTAAACAAACATTGAGGATTGGATTGTGCGAGAGAGGTAGTACCCTTGAAATTTTTCCAGAAGGCTAAACTTCCACCTGGCACCATCAATGATCGTTTATTAAAAAAAAAAAAAAGAAAAAAAAAAGAGGCAGTACCCTTGAAAATCTATCAACCTCTTTATTTTTCCTTGCTACTGTTATCCAGTACCATACGTGCCACATCTCTTACTTTTCCACTCCAAATCCCGGTTCTTATCAATAGCAGAGCATTTTTCTTGGGGTAGATCCAAAATCTACAACTCTGGGAGATTCTTCATGGTCTGCTGATGGAAATGAGTTTTGACATCCATGAACTTGAGGTAGGTAGAGGTTATATAAATGATTCAGAACAGCTTTGAAGATGGTTGTAACAACCAAAAGAAACTGAAACGTGTCTGCCTGAGACATTGGAAGAGAAGTGAGAGTTGGAGGTGGAGCGACCAAGGTTTCACTTGGTTTGGATGTGGTGGAAAGAATCAAACATCTCAGTTGGATGAATTGGTTAGTATTGGAATAATATCTGGTCAGATTTTGAATGCTACGAGCTTTGTTGCAATTATGAAATTGGATGAGCTGAAAGAAACAGGGGAGATGAGCTGGAGGATGGGAGTGTAGCCCAACCAGGAAAGATATAATTGCTTGGAATGTCTTTTGTTTTATAAGAAACAATTTCATGGACGATATTAAATTACAAGAGAGGGGATACCCATAAGAGAATTATAAAGAGCTCTCAGGAGAGGAGGTATGAAAATTGGAGAGCATTTACACCAAAGCTAGGCTATACTATTTTGACTGTTTTGAGCGTGTTTCGCAAGAACTGTAGTCAGGTGCACAGGAATTGCTCCAGCGATTAAAGAAGCACTCAGACCTAAATAAGACACCTGAACTGAACTCGTGGATTTGGGGAGGTAACTTAACATTTTTGCGATGACAATTTTTTTTCCAACCTAGAGAGAGGGGAGTTTGTTAAGAGGGTTGAAACGGAGGCCCACCTTTTCATTTAGATATTGAAAGGTTACGGGAGTTTCAAAAGTAAACCACGCTTAAAACTGACTCACAAGCATCCAAAATGAGTCATCACCCTCCTAATGTAATACAATGATAGAAAAAATGAAAACTACTGAAATCTTTACCTACCGAAAAAATGAAAACTACTGAAATGTTTCGCTATAGAAAATTCTACTTGAGAAGTGAAGTTTCAAACTTTCAAACTCAACTCCCCATTCTTTGAAAGCTCCTTTGAAGATTTAAACTATTTCACAGGGTTTCCTTAAAATCACTTCCCCACAATTTCTTAGCTCTTCAAATAAAGAGGCACAACGAAATCTTTTGTCTTCTGTTACTGAAAGATAAACATCCCGCTACAGACCGTTTATCTTCAAGGCTGAATTGTGAAGGGACTGTTAAAGAAATCTGTATAAGGGATGGGATAGGCAAACCTCATTTAGATTGTGGTGAAAGAGCTATTTTTAAGGCTGTTGACTTTTATATTCTTCCTTGCAGCAGTTGTATACATTTTTTCCTTCTATTTATTTTCCACCCCTAATTCTAGTTATTATTATAGATTTTGTTGATAATCAGAACAATAGGAAAAAATGTATTCAATGTTGAAGATGCTTATAAAACATGTGATTTACTTTTGTGTTATGCTCGAGAATTTTACAGTTCATCTATCAGCACAATGTGCCGCTGTCTCTTTTTTCTTGGAACTGAACAACTCTATACCCTTTTGGATTAATGCAACCTTTTCTTCTCTTGCAGCAATATATCCATTCACTTGAAGCATCACTACAAGAGGAAATGTCAAGACATGCCCCTCTGTATGGCGCTGGTTTGGAAGCTCTGTCAATGAAGGAGCTAGAGACATTATCCCGAATTCATGAAGAAGGATTAAGGCAAATTCATACTCTTCAGCAGCGCAAAGGGAGTCCGGCTGGCAGTCCTCTTGTGAGCCCCCATTCCCTCTCTCACAGTCATGGGTTGTACACTTCTGCACCGCCGCCCATGGCAGTTGGGATGCCTCCTTCACTCATTCCCAATGGCTCAGGGATCCACAGCAATGGGCATGTGAATGGTGGTGCAGTTGGACCATGGTTCAACCATGCTTGATTGAACACTTGGTCACAGCCACTATGGTAACATAGCCATTTTTTCCCCCTCCCTGATAGAGCTAAGATGGATAACATCACGAGAGAAGGATGTTACTTTTTTTTCTTTGAGTTGGCATTTTGACTGGTTTAGCGGTTCGGGGAGCGGAATGCGAGATTGAATGAAATAGAAAATGGTTTATGAACATAGGGTTCTCAAAGTTTTGTGAGGATTCTAGTTGATTCCGTTCTTAGTATCGAAGCAGTTACAAATGCCATTCATATGCATTTCTCTTTTCAAGTCATAAAGTTCATTATAGGTAAATAGGCCATCCCAGAAAAAGCCCTTGTCATTTCTTTTTACCTTGTTCCCTTCAATTTCATTCATGGCTTTACTGACTGAGGTAACCGACATCCGTCTTAATACACGCCTTAATTGGCTGAATTAAGATCAGTATGTCTTGGTTAATTACCAAGCATATTGAACAAATTGCCTAGGTATGAATTTTGGATGAAAATGAACAATTAACGTGCTAGATTGTTTATCATATCATTGCACGAATAACCTTGAGTAGAAGTCGAGTAGGCAGATTGGTCCGAGTTGAGAAGGATAAAACTAATGATCTCAGCAGAAGCATTTAGCTGAGAGACAGAAGAAAAGGGTAGATTTTCTTTTCCATCCTAAATTTCAAGTTAAGAATCCTCATTACTCGAATCTCATCTAATGTATCTGAGCATTCTAGTAACTTTCCTTCCCAAATAAATTGATGGGTGTTGCACTGCTCAAAGTGACCTCAAATTATCAATTGGTTTTTGGAACATTCTTATTGCTGTATAAGTTCACTCGATCAAAGTTGTGTCAAAAATAAATGTTTTTGATAAGGACCTGTTACTTGGCATCTTCATATAAGATGCTAAATAAGAAATAAACCAATGCACAATCTTCTAGGAAATCGCCCATCTCGCCTCTCAATGTTTAACTTTTTTTTTTATTACAATGTTGTATGTCTAAACATGGAAAATTTAGACTCTTAATGTCATATATTTGTAAAGCAATTGTTCAAATGGAATACGGTGGTAATAAATCTATAACCAATTTAGTGTTCCAGATGTCCCCTCAAAGTTAATTCTTACTTAAATTGGTTATATAATTATAATAACTTTCATGCAAGGGAACATGTTTTCAAAATTTAGAGTAAAAATGCTACTATATAACAAATTTTTATAAGAAAAATCAACAATAAACTAATTGTGTATACTAAATTTAAGTTTTATTAAAAGTGCATAGAATAAAATTGAACTAAAAGTATAAATATTAAAATTGAACAAATTAATAAATTGAACAAACTTTATAGTATAGAAATTAAAATGTTATATTTACTTAAAATCTATAAAAATATGATATTCGAGAAAAAGTTGGTTTAGTTTTGAATCGATCCTAAAAAAAAATCTATAATATTGAAAACAATAATTGGCTTATCAGTTAATAATAAAATTAATTAATTGATCTTTTAATTGATATAAAATACAATATTCGTGAATCCAGGTGAAACTTGAATTCTTACACATTTGTGAGAAATGAAAAATCCAACCCAGAGATTCAAGAGGAGTTAAGAGTTTACTAAATATGATCATAACATATATTAAACTAACTCCATTATTCAAAATCTTTGAATAAAATCTTCTATAAGATCATTCTCCTAATATTTAGAAAATCTTTTATAAAATCAAACAAATATAGAATATAAAGATTTAAACTTCTGACTTCAAAGACTTGAGAAAAGAAAGAACATATACTAATTACCACCAAATTATATTAGTATTGACAGTTTTTGCACGTGTTATTATTTTTTTTTTTCCTTTTTAAATAAATAATAAACAAAGATAAGTACAAGGATAACCACCATTTGACTGACAAGTGACAAGATACCACAAAATGCTCATTGCCAAAATAGGAAGAGGGGAGGGAGAGATTTAAGGAAAGCCAAAGAAAACAGAAGGTGCAGAGAAGGGAAAAAAAAAAAAAAAAAGGGGAAAAGAAGAGAAAAAAAAAAAAAACCATTGGAAACTGAGGGAGAGAAAAATTAAAAAAAAAAAAGATAAGTACAAGGATAACCACCATTTGACTGACAAGTGACAAGATACCACAAATGCTCATTGCCAAAATAGGAAGAGGGGAGGGAGAGATTTAAGGAAAGCCAAAGAAAACAGAAGGTGCAGAGAAGGGAAAAAAAAAAAAAACCATTGGAAACTGAGGAAAAGAAAAAAAAAAAAAACCATTGGAAACTGAGGAAAAGAAAAAAAAAAAAAACCATTGGAAACTGAGGAAAAGAAAAAAAAAAAAAAAAACCATTGGAAACTGAGGGAGAGAAAAATTAAAGAAAAAAAAGATTAAAAACAGAAAACGTGTCCTCTCACAAACACACTCTTTTGCTCTGTTAAATTGTAAAGAGTTAAGACAAACCACTTCCACACATTATTTTCCAGTTCCAACAAAAAAGAAAATTAAAATAACTTGTTTTTGAAGTTTTATATAAAGGGTTTGACATTTTTGTCTGATTAATTAGGTTAAAGCAAGGATCTTAGTTTGTTTCTTAATCTTTAAAATTAAATTTAAAGAGCCACAAATTGTGATTATGGATATCAGCTGGCCATGGCCTACTCCCACAACAACAACAACATCATCTTCCCCTACTTTAACTCTGTATGACTCTTCCCTTTCTTTTTCTTCCCATTTTCTTCCTCTCTAATTTCTTCTTCCTTATCTATTTTTGCATGCAAAGCAAATTCATCCCTCAAATCATGCATTTCCTCTAAATATAGGTTTCTTTAAGGTCATTTGCATGGTTGGCACTTACATTTCCAATTCTTCTCATCTTCCATCTCTCTCTCTTTCTTTTCTCTTCTGTGAGACTTTTAAATAGAAAAAAAAGAAATTTTTTTATTTTGCAGCATGAAGAATGTTTGTTGGCCCTACTTTGATCCTGATTTTGATACTCTCCCTGAGAGGATAAATGGCCCAACGTAAGTATTTAACTTAGCTACTATTTCCTTCCAAATTAAACCCCTTTAATCAACCTTTATAAGATTGGCTATTTCTTCTTCTTCTTCTTCTTCTTCTTGCAGTTGCAGGGTCTGTATTGACAATGAAAGCATGGAGGATTGCACCATTGTCAAGGTAGCAATAATGGGTTTATAAGCTATTCTTTCTTTTATTGTTCATTGGCTGCTAATTGATCAGATGGGCTACATTTTTGGTGCAGGTGGATAGCTTGAACAAACAAGGACTCCTCCTTGAAGTGGTTCAGATTTTAACAGATTTGAACCTTTCAATCTCAAAAGGTTACATTTCATGTGATGCAGGCTGGTTTATGGATGGTACCATCTCATATATATTTTTCCCTTCTTCTCCAAATATGAATAAATGTTTTCCCTTTTCTTCTAATGAGATTCTTCCTGAGATGGAATTGAATTTGGGGTAATTTTTTTCCTCTGCAGTTTTTCATGTAAAAGATGAGAACAGCCACAAACTTACAGACCAGAAAGTCATCAACTCGATCCAACAGGCCCGTAAAAATCCACTCTTCTTTGTCTATCAATCCTTCTTTTTCTTTTACCATCTACTTGATTTAGCTGTTTTCCATGCACCCTGCAGGCCATTGGAACGACCAAAGGACCTGATAGCTCTGCCAAAACCATAAGCTATGCTAACAAACTTCTGAAATCTGATAACTCTGGCGAGCATACGGCCATTGAAATGACCGGCACCGACCGGCCCGGTCTCTTCTCCGAGATATCTGCTGCATTGGCTGATCTACATTGCAACGTTGTGGAAGCTCATGCTTGGAGCCATAATGCTCGTCTGGCCTGCATTGCTTATATTTCGGACCAATCTACCGACAGTCCTATTGAGGATCCCCACCGGCTCGCTACGATTGAGGAGCATCTCTCCACCATCCTCAGGGCGGCGACCGCCCCTCCGATCACCAGTTGGACACATACCCTGCAACAAGAAGTAAAGATATCAGCCACCATAACAACCAATGTGGAACGGCGGCTACACCAAATGTTGCTTTCGGTTAAGGATTATGATTGGACGTCTGAATCCATTTCAAAGAGACCCAAAAGCAATGAAGAGTGGAGGAAGACAATGGTGGGGATTGAAAGCTGTGATCAGAAAGGATACTCCATTGTGAGCATTGAGTGCAAGGATCGGCCAAGGCTTATGTTTGACACAGTTTGTACTCTTACTGATATGCAATATGTAATCTTCCATGCTTCCATTAGCTCCAAGGGAGGTTGTGCTTTTCAGGTAGCATCAACTACAACCATTTTAATCTAACATCACAATTGAAAATGTGAGTATAAAGTATTCTTCTAACCTATTGCTTTCGAAATGGTACGAACTTGTGATGCAGGAATATTTTATCAGACATGTGAATGGGTATGCCTTGAATTCAGAGAATGACAAGCACAAGGTGGTAAAATGCTTAGAGGCAGCCATCGAACGTCGTGTTTGTGAGGTAAATCCCCCCTAAGCAGAAAATTAAGTTGAATTATAAGTTTGGTCCTTGAGTTTTGAAATCAAATCCCTATAATACAGTCAGAGGAGCTGCAGATAAATATATAGTTTAGAAAGTTTAGAAACCAAGTTGTGATTTAACAAAAAGTAAAGAAAGAAAGAAGAAAAAAGTCGCTTTCGGAGACAGAACTTTAATCTCTACACCACCATCAGGAAGAAGCTGCAAGTGAATTGATGTTGCTGTCTTTTTTAATAAAATGTTTGGTCAGGGAGTGAGGCTGGAGTTATGTGCAAACAACAGGGTGGGATTGCTATCAGACATAACAAGGGTTCTGCGGGAAAATGGGCTGAATGTGGTGAGAGCAGACATAGCAACACAAGGAGAGAAGGCCATTAATGCATTTTATGTCAAAGACATTTCAGGCAAAGAAGTAGACATGGAGATGGTGGAGTCAGTGAAGAAGGAAATTGGCCCCGTTGTCCTTCGAGTTAAGAACGAGACAAGCCCTCCATCGACACCTCAAATTACCAGGTCTCGTTTCTCCTTCAGCGACATGCTCAAGTCTCAGCTCGAGCGCCTCTCACACAACTTCATTACCATCAGGCACTGACTCTGTCTTTTCTCCTGACAACAAGTCAAAGGGATTGCAGCAGAAAACAGAAGAACAAGAAAAAGATGGTCAGTTAGATGTTTATATGTGTATAATATTGATTTGACATAGAAATGGCTGTAAATAGTATGGGGTTTGGCAAAATGTGAAGATTGTGTGGCAGATATTAGATGCAAATGTGCTGTGGAGTAGAGATTTGGATGCACATTCATAATAATGATGCAAAGAAATGATTCTTTCGTTTCGCATTGTGATTTGTTGAATGGAATGGACGGCTTCCATGAGCCTAAACCTTTGAATTTAGAAGAGAAGATTACTGTTCATACATTCGAGAAGATCTTTTCTTGATGGGATTGTTTTGATTCTGTTTCAGTCATCATCAACTAATCTGATGTTGAAATGGCATGAATGGAATCGACAAAGATCTAATCATTTCAGTATTAAAAAAAAAAAAATTAACCTTTTTCTTAAAATTACAAAAAAAAAAAAAAAAAAAAAAA
>QLSR01001487.1:2607058-2617518 GCA_031780015.1 Citrullus colocynthis
AAAAAAAAAAAAAAAAAAAAAAACGAACGAACCTTCTGTCGCTGCGTAAATACGACCCACGACGGATAAAACTCCTTGGGAAGAATTTTTCTCGAATCCTGTGCCGTCATCCTTGCAAATGCCGCAATAGTCGTAGCCTAAATCGCGAAAAGAAAAAAAGAACAAGTATGAGAACAGAGCATTGCATCAAACCAAGAGCAACGCGGAACAAATAATACGCGAAAGAGATATATACCAAATCGGAGCGATGCTTGGCGCGAACATTTCCGGCGCGAGCAAGAGCGATAATGAGTAGGACTCCGACAACAACGCCGAGGAAGATACCAGAAAAGAACGACATAAGGAAAGATTCGGAGAGAGACCTGAGAAAATGAAAGCCAAAGGAAACAGAAGAAGAAAGAAGCTAGTAGCTAAGGTGTACGGCGGCAAACGGCATCAGCGGACGGGAAGGAAATGAAGAAATGGCGGAAGAGAAGAATGTGTAAGTTAAGATTTGTTCCATGATCGGAATTTGGACGTTGGAAGAAGAAGAAGAAGAAGAATTGGTTCTTTTCTTTGGTTTTGCGTCTCTTTCTGCATAGAGTGGATCGGATTTTCTTCATTTTTCACCGGAGCTTTTGTGGTACTTGCTTCCACGTTAACTCTTGCGTTTTCGTGCCACGTGGACCCGCCTAATGATTTCCTGCTTCTCCGGGGTCCACGTCGTCCCTTTTCTTTTTTTCTAAAATTGAGATGATTAAATAAAGTACAATTGTAGATAATGGTAAAGCGAACTCAAGGTATGAGTTGATTGGTTTTAGTATTATAATTTTTGTTGTTTTATTTTCTCCTCATTTCTTACATTGATTCTGCATTTTTCTTAAGTATAATATATTGAATTATTTGTCAAATTCTAAAAGCAAAAATAAGTTTTTAAAAGCTATTCTTTTTAGTTTTCAAATGTTGGCTTGGTTTTTTCAACTACTGAACTGGTTTTTTCAACTACTGAACTCAACTGAGCTATAAGTTGGCAGTTCCTAGGTTCTCAGTAACGTGGCCAGTTTAAACCATGAGTAAAAAGTAGATAACAAAGTAGTAAATTCATAGGTGGAAATAGTGTCATACGCTTAATTTTCAAAAACAAAAACAAAAACGAAATAGTTATAGAAAAGGGCATTCGTTTTTTTATTTTTAGTTTTTGAAAATCAAGCTACAGAGACTACTTCTACTTTTAAATTTCTTCCTTGGTATATATGTTGGAATGTATACCCGGAAGCCTTGTAGTTAATAAATAATTTGAAATAATTGTTGATTATTTTATATATGCAATTATCTATTAAACAAAAATCTAAAGTTGTTCTATGTAACTTAAACATGTATGTGGTTAACATACAGGTGGATCATGTCTAAATAATAATCTAAATGGTCTTTACTATAAGGATAAGGTTGGGGTGTCTTATCCTAGTGACACTACGTATACGACCCACTTTGTAATAGTTACAAAAGTTGTAAATGAAGAAATTAAATCCTCAGCGGAAGCGAGTGATCACCATATGTCATTAAATTTGTTTTGAGAAACTTAAATTACAAAGAACAAAAGCTTGGATAAACATAAACTTTAGCATGCTATAAAGAAGAATTAAGGGTTAGAAGTTTCCTACCTTTGAAGACCGTCTTCAATGTGAAATTCTTCTTCTCACCAACTCACATACCGGTGAAACCTTCTCAAAAAAAATATAGAACTCCTTCTTTGGAACACCACCACAAAAGTTACCTTGCTATTCTCTAGGAAGAACCAATTGAGAAGTTGTGGCCCCTCTATTTCTTTTGGTAAGGGAGTAAGTTATGAGAGAAAGAAGAATTTGAGAGGGAGAGAGTTTTTCTTTTTCTCACAAAATTTTTCTGTGTAATGTGATACTGCACACCCTTATAACTCCCTTTCTTCCCTCTTTACTTAAAACTGATAGGAGAGAGACCAAAATAACTCCTCAAAACGTGGAAGTTATTTTTAATTAATAATATAATAATAATAATAATTAATTTAAGATTAAAATATCATTTTGGTCCCTGTACTTTGTAATTTATTCAATTTTAGTCTTTATACTTTCAAATGTCCAATTTTAGTGGTACTTTCAATAAATCTTAAATTTAGTACCTCAAAGTTAATTTTTATCGAAATTGATTACATAATCATAGTAATTTTAATGCAAAGAAACACGATATGTGAATATTTTTTTTGAAAATTCATAGTGAAAATGTTAATAAAAAAATAAAAAGTAATGAAAAAATCCACAATAAACAAGTAGTAGGGACTAAATGTAAGATTCATTGAAAGTACAGGGACTAAAATTGGACATTTGAAAGTATAAGGACTAAAATTGAACAAACTTAAAAGTACAGGGACCAAAATGATATTTTAACCTTAATTTAATTATATTATATTGAATCATATTAAATAAATATAATGAAATAAAATTAGTTAATTAATGAAGTAAGTAATTAAATATCTCATATTTAGTTTAAATTTGAATCATATTCAAATAACCTTCTCTCACATAACCTATAATAATTTTAATATGAATCTTATTCATATTAATTTTAACCTATAGTTTTTAAGGATAGTTACAAATATAGCAATCGTGTTCAAAGTATTTGCAAATATAGTACGATGCAAAAAAAATTACAAATATAACAAAATTTAGATTTTACTTTTAAAGTCTATCAGTGATAGACCATATTAATAGCATAATCTATCAGTGATAGAAGTCAATCAGTGATAGAAGTCTATCAGTGATAGATTTTGTTATATTTGAATTTTTTTTTTAAATGTTGCTGTACACTTAATTATTGTTCTTAAGAGTGCTATCCAATGTAATTGTCCTAGTTTTTTATATGAATCTCATTCATATAATTCATATTTAAATCTTATTTAAATATTCATCTCTCTTATAATATAAAGTATAAATTTTGGATCTCATTCAAAATAAACTTTATATTATAATGTATTTATATACATTATACTAATTGTATCACATACAATTAACTCTCTTATTAGTTTAAACAATTCAAATTAGACCAAAGTATTTGAGTCTTATACAAAGCCTTAATGAGCTAGCAAGGGGACCTTATGAACCTATAGTTAGAAGCTCCAATGATATGAGATTAATCAATTAAACTTTTTAATTAGATTAATCAATTCATTAAATGTAGGTCACTTCACTAAAAACTTACAACAATTGCACTATTCAAATTATAGATATATTTCTATATCTATGGAATTAACTAATCAACAGTAAGTCGACCATTCACAAACTACTCATAACTAAAATTGGGTCAAATTACCGTTTTACCCTTGTAGTTATATTTAACTCTTTAAATACCATTGATTCCTCTATGAACAAATTGTTTATAGTCCAACTATAAACTAACCCCTCTCTGGCTAGTGAGAGGGTGAGGCCTCATTGTTCAAGACCCAGAATCAGTCCTTAAGGGAGTAATTTATCGACTTACCCTAAACGTGGAAATGAGTGAATTCTCCATCTTGTGAAGATATGTTTCCAGCTCCCTAATCAAATAAATCCCCAAAATAGTAGGCTTATTGAGTCGTCGATTTGGCCTGGCTTTTTTCAACCTCTGATACTCCACCTATATCAGAATACGAGCCTTGTTCAACTGTGCCCACGGACCCGTAAGCCCTCGAGGCAAGGTGAAAAGGAAGAGATGCTCTGGCTTTCTTTGGTCTTGAAGGGAGAATCTTCCTAGACGTTCCACCAATCGAAGTGCATTTTAGATGGTGGTAAAGTGAGACCAGGATTAAGATCAAGTCACCTATAGTCATCCTATAAAATGTTAATTTTTACAATTAATAGTGTTATTGAAGGAAGCGAATTCTGTGTGGAAGCGCGTGAGCACATGTACTTTTAATATACATTTTGAATTTACAGAAAATACAGAGAAATTTAAACATATTTTAATTAAATGGATTCTCTGTGAAGAAATGAAAGGAGAAAGAAAATATCTTAGAAAATACCTTTGAAGAAAACTCTTCAACGTTCTCTAATTCTTCACTGCATCCATGATCTCTTCAATCTTCTTAGATCTCAAACAAGGCACCACCACCAAGTCTTTCCCGCTATTCTCCGTCAAGGAAAAGGTTTGTGGGAACCTCTTTTGGAAGATCAGGTAGAGGTTTTGCAAAGAAACATTTTCTTTGTAATTTTTGAGTGTTGAGAGATTGAGAGAGAATTTTTTAGAGAGATTGTTCATTCCTCCTTTTCAAAAAAAAAAATCTCATGAATTATTCAAACGATGAAGAGGGGGAGTTAATTATGATTAACTCCCCTTAGGAGTTAAAATTTAACTAAAGTTAAATTAAATCAAATTTAATTTAATTTAATATTAATTAAATTAATTAAATCTCATATATTTAATTAATATTACATTTGAATCATATGCAAATGTATTTTCTTCTCGCAACCTATAGTTTAAATAGGAATCTTATTCATATTATGTGTTAACCTATCGTTTTAATATAAATGTCATTCATATCATTTAATATTTGAATTTTATTCAAATATATTATTCTCTCATATTATAAAGTTTAATTTTGAATCTAATTAAAAAAAATAACTTTATATTGTAATATATCTCTATACATTATATTAATTGTATCATATACAATTAACTTAAAACTCTTATAATTTGAACGATTCAAATTCTTCCAAGACTAAATGTTCCTTGTTTTACCCTTAGTGAGCTAGCAGGGGACTAATGGACCTACAGATCATAATCTTCAATGATACAAGATTAATTAATTAAACTCTTTAATTAAATTAATCAACATTCATTAATTGTGGGTCACTCCATTAAAGACGCACAGCTGCACTCTTCGCACTGTAGATATATTACTGTGTCCATGGATATAACCAATCAACAATGAGTGGACCCTTCACGAATTGCTCATAATTACAACCGGGTCAAATTACCGTTTTATCCCTGTAATTACATCTAACTCCTTAAGTCCCACTGATCCTCTAATGAACAACTTGTTTCTGGTCCTACCATAAACAAAACTCCCTCGGGCCAGTGAGAGGGAGGGGCCCCATTCTTCAAGACTCAAAGTCAGTACTTAAGGGAGCAATTCATCTACTTACCCTAAGGACGGGAAGGAGTGAACTCCATCTTGTGTAGCTATGTACCCAGCTCCCTACTTGGACAAACCCCCAAAATGGTAAGCATATTGAGTCGACGAATCTGGCCACTCTCACCCATACAGATCAAATAACTGCCCTTATAGAGTTTATAACTCACTCAGGATTAAGATCAAGTTACCTATGGTCATCCTATGAAATGTTAATCTTTTCAGTCAATGACATTCTAAAGAGAGATTAATCATTTCGCGGTCCGGTCCGGTCTTATGCAAACTCTTTGTATAGGATATCCCCACTCACATGCACATAAACAATTTGGATCAAATTGTTTTGTAACATTTACAGCTCTTATAACATTTACAAAATGGGTCGTATCCGTAATGTCACCAGGATAAGGCATCCAACTTTATCCTTATACTATAGATCAGTTAGGTTATTACTTAAACAAGATCCACTTATATGTCAACCACATACATGTTTAAGTTACATAAAATAACATTGAATTGTTCTCTAATGGATAATTACAGATATAAAATAATCAACCATTATTTCAAATTATTTATTGACTGTGAGGCTTTAGGGCATACATCCCAACGTTTATAAAGAGAAATTAAACATTTTGCAGTCCGATCTTATACAAACTTTTTACATAGGATACCATCTCTCATATGTCTCCATATGAACGATTAGGATCAAATTGTTTGTAACACTTTACAACTTTTTGTAACAATTACAAAGTGGGTCGTATCCACAGTATTACCAGAATAAGACACCCAACCTTATTCCTATACTATAGACCTTTTGGTTATTACTTAAACATGATCCAACCTTGTATGTCAACCACATACATGTTTAAGTTTACATAAGATAACCATGGAATCTTAGTTTATTGGATTGAGTTGATGCAAAAGATAAATAAAATAACTTCTTATTTTATTGAATAAATAAAATGTATCTACAATTTACAAAACTACAAAACCCCAAAAGATTTAGGACACGCTAGTTCTAATAGTAAAGTGTTACAAACAATTTGATGATAATCATTCATGTAAAGACATGTGAGTGAGGGTATCCTATATAAAGAGTTTGTATAAGACCGGATCGCGAAATGATTAATCTTTCTTTATGACACTGTTGACTGGACAGATTAACATTTCATAGGATGACCATAGGTGACTTGACCTTAATCCTGAGTGATTTATGAACTTCTGTCTATGAGGGCAGTCCTTTGATCTATATGGATGAGAGTTGCCATATTCGACAACTCAATATGCCTACCATTTTGGAGATTTGTCGAAGTAGAGAGCTGAGAATATAGCTACACAAATTTACTCATTACCTTCTTCAGGATAAGTAGATGAATTGTTCCCTTAAATGCTGACTCCGAGTCTTGAACAATAGGGTCCCACCCTCTCACTGGCTTGAGAGGTTTTTGTTTATGGTAAGACCATAAACAGATTGTTCATTAGAGGATCAATGGGACTTAAGAAGCTAGATGTAACTACAAGGGTAAAACGGTAATTTGACCCAACTATAATTACGAGCAATTTGTGAAAGGTTGACTCACTGTTGATTGGTTATATCTGTCGACACAAAAATATGTCTATAGTGTGAAGAGTGCAATTGTGGATATTTAGTGGAGTGACCCACAGTTAAGGAATGTTGATTAATTTAATTAAAGAGTTTAATTAATTAATCTTGTATCATTGAAACTTCTAATTTGTAGGTCCATTAGGTCCCCTTACTAGCTCACTAAGGGTAAAACAAGGAATATTTAATTTTTGAAGAATTTGAATTGTTCAAATATTAAATTAATATGAACGAGATTCATATTATAGGGAATTAAATGTTAATTGTATATGATATAATTAATATAATGTATGTAGATACATTATATTATAAAGTTAATTTTGAATTAGATTCAAAATTAAACTTTATAATATGAGAGAATACTATATTTGAATAAGATTCAAATAATAAATAATATGAATGAGATTCATATTAAAACTATAGGTTAAATCATAATATGAATAAGATTCATATTTAAACTATGGGTTATGAGTGGGAAATACATTTGAATATGATTTAAATGTAATATTATTTAAATATATGATATTTAGTTAATTTATATTAATTAATTAGATTAATTAATATTTAATTTAATCTAATTTAATTTAATTTAATTTAACTTTAGTTAAATTTTAACTCATAAGGGGAGTTAAAGGAGGGCGGAAGTTAATAAATTCCTCCCCTCTTTGTCATTTATGTGTGGTGATGATAATTTTATTTATTTATTTATTGAACACAATTCTATCTCAATTTCTCAACACTCTTAAGTTACAAAGAAAATATTTATCTGCAAAAACTTTTTCCATTTTTTCAAAAGAGGTTCCCACAAACCTTTTCCTTGTCGTAGAATAGCGGGGAAGATTTGGTAGTAGTGTCTTTTTCGAATCCAAGAAGATTGAAGAGATCGTAGATGCAGTGAAGAATTAGAGAAGATTGAAGAGTTTTCTTAAAAGGTATTTTTTTTCCTTGAATTTCTTCTTAGTAAAACATGCTTAATTAAAATATGTTTGATTTTCTCTGTACGTTTTGTAAATTCAAAATGTAAATTAAAAGCACACGTGCTCACACGCTTAAGCACGGGATTCGATCCCTTCAATATAAGTCTGTTTATATATGATATACCCTATATCAACATGTATATATGATATCTTAAATCACCAGTCAATTGGTGATTTAAGATGGTACCAGAGTAGGTTACGAGCCAAGCAAGCAAGGAAGTTAAATTTGCCTCCTTCACCCATCAGTTTAAGCTTTTGGGCCAATTGGTGATTTAAGATAATATACTAAATATAAAATATATCATTCATACAATGTGGATCATATATATTGTTTCATGAGTATGGATATTAAGTATATATAATTTAATGTTTGAATTTTAAATGTTTTCAATAATGAATGTTTGTGTTTTGATATGTAAGATAATTTAATGTTTAAAAGTTAAATATTGTGTTTGATTTACCAATTTTATATATAGAAACTAAAATTAAATTATTACTTAACTAAATATAATAAACCAAATATAACATTATTATTTAATATATATGGTTATATTAAGTAATTATTAATCACTCAAAATGAAAATAAAAGAATATTATATTAAACCTTAATTAATCTTAAGTCACAACTAAACTAAATATTAATGAATTAATAATAAAATTTTATATTAAATAGTTAAAGATAACATAAAATATTAATTGCAGACGTATTACGTATCTAAATAATATGTTTCTATTCAATAATTAATTAAAATAGTATGATTAATTGATATTATTTTATTGGACCGTGCAGGTACCACCACTGTTCCCAGTTTAAAATCCTATATGTACAGAGGCTGTTAAAAATTTATGTTAGATGAGTTTAAAAAGTGAATTTTTTTAAAATAAAAAATATATATATTAAATGTGAAATATCATGTCAAAACATGTGCAACAAATTTAAATTTATACTATGGTAGATGTTTCTTCAATTAATGTTATATATATATATATATATATTTTCGTTTTGATATAAAGGTATTTGGGAACAGAATGAGATTAGGTTGTAATGTAATCCAAAATCCAAGTTTGGATTGAGCGTTTTGGACCCGATTTATGATACCAAGCTCATTCTATTTCCACCATTTTCAACTCAACCCTCTTTTTCATCGATTGTATGCTTCACGATCCCAATTCCATTTCTCACTCATTTCAACACTCTCCTAATTCCAAGTAATTCTAATTAGATTCCAACCTTCGAAACAATCCAAATTTTTTTCTTGCTTCCACATTAACGGTTATGTTTTCATGCCACGTGGATGCACCTAATGATTTCCTACTTCTGCCTATCGTATTTTTTTTAGCTCAAATTTGAAATGATTAAATAAAGAAAAATGGTCTTGAGCAAAAAAAAAATAAGATAAACATATATAAATTTTGCCATGATTGTCTAAACTTGTAAATGGAGGGGAAAAAAATTAAATTTTTGTATATTTTTGTTAGATTTTACTCTTATTTTATACAATTGAAATATTGTGACTTTAATTATAATATGATAGATGTTGTTTGTTCAATTATGGTAAATTATTTTATTTTTTCATTTTGATATAAAAGTTTAGGGTTTAGAGTCTAATTGAAATACTATATTTAAACTGTTAACATACCAAATGTTACTAAAAGAAACATAGCTCAACTGATATAATATTTGTACAATCAACCTTAAAGTTGGAGGTTTAATTCCCCATCCCACATATTAAAACATATCAAATATGAAGTACATTCGTAATATATGATATTGGCATTTCAAAATTATATCATTGTTAGTTCAAAATGCATTTCAAGCAATAATAGATTTAGTGCGGACCGAAAGGCCGAGCCCCCCTTTGTCCCATGTTCGAATCCCATGTCACGTATTTATTTTTTCAAATTTTCCGTCTTTAATATCGGGCATTCAACTTTTGAAAAAATCAATGCAGCTGGATGAATTAAGAAGGAATTCGCGTGGAAAATGACTATTCAACTTCATTTTTAATTACTTTTAGATTACTCTTTGTTCTTTTTACAAAGCTTCAACTTTAGTAATTCTTCCGTTTTTTGATTCTTTCCCCAATTTCTTCTTCAACGTCTTTTAGTCTGTGAGGCAGCTTCTTTAATTTATTTTTCTTCTTAAATTTTTTATTTTATTTATATACATTTGATTTTTATGTTTCCATTACTTTTAAATTTTACATCTTAGTTTTCATGTTTTAATTACTTTTATATATTTAATTTAAATATTTTTTTACTTTTTGTTTTAGTTTCTTTATTTTAGATTTGTTTTACTAATTTGTGAAATAGTTTTATGGAGCTTAAATAAACATATAAACTCCACTTGTTGGGTTGTTTAAGTTATGATATTATTGAATATTGTTGCGATGTCAATTTCTTCTTGATTTATCGTCGTTACAATGTTATTATAGATTTATTTTAAAATCTAAATGGAGAAATATTTAAAATAAAAAAAATCAATGAAGGTCATCATTTTCATTGAAGAAAAGTAATAATAATTATGGGAGATATTTCATGACAATTTAAAAATATATTGTGGTTTTATAAATTATTTAGGAAAATATTGTAGTTTTTGAAATATTTATGGAAATATTGTAGTTTTTATTGGGAGTTGATATTTGGGGAGGATTTTGCTTGGTCGAGGGTTCAACCCTCGACCTTCTTTCCTCTTTTTTTTTTTTTCCATTTGCTTGGTCGAGGGTTGAACCCTCGACCTTCTTTCCTTTTTTTTTTTTTTTTC
>QLSR01001487.1:2625011-2767251 GCA_031780015.1 Citrullus colocynthis
TTTTGCTATATTTAAAAATTATTTTGAGAATGTTTTTTTATACACAAATTCCACATGTTTCTAATTAAATTAAAAATTTAGTTTTTGAATTTAGACTTTATGTCTTTTAAATTTATTAACTTTTAAAATTATAAAATTAGTTCTTACACTTTTGAAGTTTTTAAAATTCACCGACTTACTGGACTAATTAAAGAATTAATTATTTCAAAGTTTTTGTTTAATAAATTGCAAATTTAGCACCCTGATATTTACTGTTTAGATTGTATAATAAATTAGGACAACTTTTGAGTATCTAGCTATTAACTAGTTTGATTAATTTTGTCATTCATTTTTTTATTTTTAATTTATAAACTAACTTTTACTTGTTTTTTTTTTTTCTATGTTATTTACTCCCTCTATAATTCATGTGTGTATATATATGTGTGAAAATTGGACTAAAGTTATGCATGCATGTATATATATGTATATGAAAATATTCAGGTGCATATCGAATTATACCTATCGTTGTGCAATCACAAGTTGTCACGCAATAATTTTTTTAAAAAAGAAAATATTTTTCAATTTCTGAATATTTGTAATTGAAGTATAAACTTGTCTTCACCCATTAGCTTAAACTTTTAGGTCAATTAGCGATTTAACATGGTATCAGACCAGGTAATCTAGGGAGGTCCTTTGTTCAATCCCGCAATGTTGTTTCCTCCCGAATTAAAATTGATTTTTACTTCTTGGATCTTCTTCATATTTCAAGCACACAAATAAAGTAGAGTTAGATGATATAATTAAATTTACGTTCACCCATTAACTTAAGCTTTTTAAACAAACAAAATTTATAACTACCTCTTTACAAAAAATAATTTATAGCACCTTTCTTTAAATTGGAATAAAGTTTGGGACACGTTTTCCAAAAAAAATTGCAAAGCTAAAAGAATATTGTAGGTTCAATTTTTTAACTTTGTGATTTTCGAAGCGCACATGTGCAGAATTTATTATTACTATTATTATTATTGAGACATGTGAGGAATTTATCATTACTTCTTCATTTGGCAGCTTATCTTTAATTATCCTTTTCTTTTTTAGTTAGTAATATTGATTTTTTTTTCTTTTTTATAATTATTTGGCCAATGGTCAAAACGTACTCGAGTTTGACAAAGATGAAGCACTCTTTTTTATAATTAGTTACCATTTCTGTCTCATAGTTATTATTATTGAAATTGTAACCTATGTCTCGTAACATTCCAACTCAATGATATAAATATAATAAATTATAGCAAAACACTCATAAATTCAATTAGCTAAGAAACTATGATTTATGTATGCATTGTTCTCAACTTTTTATTTCTTTTCGACACTTTTTTATTTGAGATTTGAGATATGAGAAATGATTTTGTTACGCTCATAGTTTTTCTGTCATAATTATATTGTTCACTCTTCACAATCAAAATAATAATATCATAATATAACATTTCTTTCTTTCTTTTTTTTAATTTTTTTTTTTTTGGAATTATTGTTACTCAACAATTCTTCTATCAATAGGTCAATTATGTCAATAGGATAAAAATATCATCAAATAACATACATAATTTAATTTTTCTTTTGGTCCAAAATTGTATTGATGAATAGAGAAAATAATAGTGATTCTATTTTTGGTTAATGAAACTAAGTTTACTTAACATCCAACAAAGCGTAGGTAAATAAAGATCGATGAATGACATAATTGTTAAACTAAATACCATTAGATATTGCAATTTTGGTTTTCATTCTTTATTTTATATATATATATATATATTTCTTTAAAAAATCGTATTTTTCATCAAAATCACCAAATGTCAAGATTTGATATAATTAATTAATTAATTAATTAAAATTTAATAATAAAAATATTAGTCTAATGATCAAAGTGTCATTCAAAACAATAATAATTAAAGTGTCTATTTCACTGCATTAAAATCACTAGACTCCATTTGGTTCAACTTTTTACACCTTTCATCATTCATATTAGTCTTTGGTATTTTCTGGACTTATGTCCCATTGAAAATATATATTGAAGGATTATTGTTGTAATGGATCCATTTATCTTTTAATAAGTTAAATAGAATTTTTGAATTAAATAACTAATAATCAGTAATTAATGATAGAATTTCAGGAGTTCTAAAATTTGTAACTCTTTCATACTTAATTGATCATTGATGCTAATAAATTCAATTCAATATAATAAATTTGATTTGTATTTTTTCTCATACATTATTTTAATACAAAATAATGTTATTTTTTCATTATTAAATAATGTATACAAATTTATTGTTGTTCTAGACCAAATTTTACAGGGAGAGGATCAAATTGTTGGTTGAATTTTTATTTATGTCAGATTAACTATATTCAACAAAGTGTTTACAAATAGATGAGATAAATTCAAATGATACATGCATGTGTAAAAAGGAGTGTAGAAACACAATAAATAAATAGAGAAATCCAATGGAAGAGAGTGTTAAAAAAAAAAAACTTAAATATTAAAGTGAGAATATGTGTTTGCAAAGAATACATTAGTTCCCAATATGCAAAATATGAATCATTTTATGCAGTTAAAACTATCTTTAGTTCAATTTGAATTTGAAGAAATCAATATATCTCATTGGTTCAATTCAATTTTATTTGGTTGGTTTAATTTCTGACACAAGTTTTCTTTTTCTCAAAATCACTCAATTGTATACTTTACTAACCTATATACTATAACCTTTTAAATGTTTTCAAAATTAACTTTATTAAAAAAAAAAAGAAAAACAATAATCAATTACACATTGAAATTTATAATTCACCCATCACACTAGTAATCATACAACGACTAAAAATCACTACATAAATATATAAATTAATACAAGTAAATTCAATGTTGCCAGCAATTATTGATAGTAAATAGTTATGAATTTGTACCACTACATGAGAGAGTACATATCAATCTCACTTTGACATTAAGTTTTACTCCGTTTGACTTATATTATATCGCATATATTAACTTTGTGATACCGACTTAATTTCACAAACCTAATGACTCAGGTTTGAAAGTGAAGTCGCTAACTTCATCTATAGATAAATTACTAAGACAAAACTTATATAATTTCTGGATGTGTAATACATCCACCATCCATATATATATTCAACATACATTTTCACCATTCTAAAAAAAATTACCATTACTTAATTAGAGTATATGTCTAAACATAACAATGTATAATTATAAATAATAAATAAGTAAATATAAAAATTAATTTAAATTAGTTTTAATTATATACTCCATACAAATGTTAATATATGATTGAAATTTTAAAAACTACATGTACATCACACATGGTAAAAGACTAGTTCAATTAAATGAGACGACAATTTCTCATTCTAAATATGTAAAAAGCACGAGAAGTCTTAAAAGAACCAACATGAGCAAGTCATAGACTTTTTGGTCTCTAAGTTAAGGGAGAAATACATTAAAATTTTTGGTCGACTTTTAATCCTTAGTATTAAAACGTTACATTTTAGTTCTTGAAATTTGAGTTTAATTTCAATTTAGTGTTTATATTTTAGAATGTTACAATTTTATTTAAATGTTAGAGTTTGTCCCACAGAAAAGTGAACGAAAAAGTGAAGTGTGGTTTTTTTTTTTATGCCATTCTAAAGAAGTGAAATGTCGTTAGTTTTTTTTTTTTTTAATCACTTTTCCCATAAAGTTCTAATCGATCAATTCCTTTCTGATAAGTTCAAACATACAAGGAATTAAGCTCTCTGTCACTTTTCCCGAAAAGAACGTATTGGAACTTTGTGGGAAAAGTAACAAAGAGCTCAATTTCCTTCCCGATAAGTTCAAGCTTATTAGGAATTGAGCTTACTGTCACTTGTCCCATAAAGTTTTGATCATCTCCTTACGAGAAAAGTGACAGAGAGCTTCCACTTCTTTCTTTACAGTGACTCGAATTTCTGGTAAGTTCTCCTCTTCGTTCCTTTCCTTCCTAACCTTCCTATTTTCTCGTAAAGTTATTTTCATTTGAGATTCTAAAATAAAAATAATAATTCCTGGTAAGTTTCTGTCCATTTTCCTGGTGAAAAATGATACCAGGAAAACAACTTTTTTTAATTAATAATTCAAATGTACATTAAAAAAAATAATTTTTTAAAAAAAATGGCAGAATGCCATCAGAACTTCTCTTTTCCGTTCAGTTTAACCAATCTGACCATGAGAGATAGTGTGACTTTCAAATAAAGACAAAAAAAACTACCCTTTTACCTATTTTTTTTTTTTTCCAAACTACCCCTTTTACTTATTTTTTTAAAAAAGTACCATTTTTTTTTCTAATTAACCCTTAAATTTCAAGATTTACACTTTGATCTTGATTTTTCTCTAAATACTCATTTTCAATCTTTGATGTTGATGTCTATTAATTAATTTAAAATAATTATGAAGTTAAAATTTAAAATTAATTTTAATAGTGATGAAAAAAAATAATGAAACTTAACTAATTATAATTCTTAAATTTTTTTAAAACTAATTATAGGCATTAAGACTAAATATTGAAAGTGGTATTTAGTGAAAATTTGAGGATAAAATTGTAACATTTTGAAACTTAGGCACTAAATTGTAATCAAACTCAAAACTTAATGATTAAAAGTGTAACATTTATAAACCCATGAACCAAATAGAAACTAGACTTGTTGAGGATCTCACATTAGAAAAATCTAGGGACCTCATAATCTCAATAAGATAGATGAAGGCTTAGTTTGTGATTGCTGTAGCTTTTCGAATAATCGCTGGAAGTTGCACTTTTATAAAAATAAATAGTGTTTGGTAAAGTTTAATTTTAAATTAAAGAAAAAAACTAGTTACGATGTTTAGTAAATAAATACTAAATTTGTGTAATATAGTTATATGAACAAAAAAACATGTAATCATTTCAATTATTTTTTTATATTCATATTTATTTTATAATTATTTGAAAATATATATGATTTGCAACTATTGTCTAAATCTAAATTTTTTAATTTTTAAATTATTATAAGAAATTTAATTAATTAAAATTTAGAATAAATATGAGAAAATAAATTAATAGAATGATAAATTTGAGATTGGCAAGGAAAGAAATTTAAAGGCTTTAGCACGTTGAACAAATTTAAAAGTGATTTTGAGTAGATTAATAAATAAGTTGTTTTATCAAACAACCAAAGTGGTTACTTATTGTGCTTGCAAAAGCATTCCCAAATGGGCATGAAGTACTCATTTCATTATCAATTGGATTTAAAAAATAGACAATTATAGTAAATACATGGATGGTTTTTAAGGAAAATTTCATCAAAGAGCCTAAATTGATTCATTTTTAAAAGTTTAGGGGTTTAATTGATACAATTATAAGTCTCACATAACGTTTTTCCAAACGAAACATAATGGAAAATGTAAATTGATACAACTATTAGTTCAAAGTTTATTGAAGGAGTTGAAACATCCAACCACTCTACCAAATATTGAAGTTGAGGGGAGTTAATCCCCTTGGGCCCATGGGAAATTAGCCTTGGACGTGATAGTTATGTTGACTTAAATTAATGACCGAGACAACTATTATTCATTTAAATTATATGTTTTTAACCAAGAGGTTAGATATTCTAATTATTTTTCTATACTTGTTGATATATATATATATATATATATATATAAAGTAAAAAACTTAATTATGTATTGATTAGTTGTAAGCGGCAGTTGTTAACTTACCCAATATGCTACATTATTTGCAACTGATTTTATGTAATAAGAATATTATGGTTAAATCCTAAACTCAATTATATATAGTGCAAAATTAGTTGGAATGTTTTGGTCTACTTGTAAATTATTGTAATTGATAATTTTAATTTAAATATTATTTAAACTCTAAACCCAATTCTATAGAATGCAAAATTAGGTGAGGATAATGAATGTGTTGGTGCATTGTAACTAAAAATTGATGGGATTTCCATAATTTTTCTACAAACTAAAAGCCCCCAAAATATATATTATATATTTTGGTTTGCCAATCCTCATAGTATTGAGATAAAAGGACTTAAAAGGAAAATAATGTAAAGTAGGAAAGTTTGACAACACACATATCACTATTCAAATATTTAAAAGTGATTTTTTTTATTTTCTTCATCATGTGTGCATATAGTTTACACAAACATAATTTAACTAACATCAATTTTGAGATTTGACGTTCGTCTCTTTATTGTTAGAAGAAATATTAATTTATACGAATGAGAGCTTAAATTAGTACGATTGTTAGTTTAAACTTTAATTTATCAAACTCTCTTGAAATTTAAAAATATAATTTTATATAATGGAAATTTGAAACTTTGACTTTATGGTAAATGATATATATCTTATACTAAATTATATATAATGGAAATTTGAAACTTTGACTTTATGGTAAATGATATATATCTTATACTAATTGTGTTAGTTATAAGTTTATTTATTTATTTATTTTTTAATTTCGAACTTACATCTGATAAAGTCAATAATTTTTTTTAGTTAAACAAATCCATGAAATGATAATAAAAGTATTTATTTTCGAATTTCCTTCCTAATACATGATTTCAACATGTTGACAAACAAGTAGTCAAATAAATTAAAAAAAAGGTTAAGTTGTGAAAAAGAATTGTCTTTTTCTCTCTCTTTTTCATTCATGGTCACAAATACCTTTTCTTGATAAAAAGAGAAATATTTATGTCCTTTCATGATGGTTTTAATTTTGTGAGAAAAAAATGTGTGTTTAAAATACTTTTTTAATTGTTTAATTTAAAAAATAAATTATTTTGAAAGAAATACAAATATTTGACAGACTCTTTTCAAATATAGCAAAAGAAACTAAAATTTCTATAAATATAACAAAATTTCACTATTTATCTGCGATAGATCGCGATAGACAGTGTATTTTGCTATTAGTTGTAAACATTTTTAGCAATTTTGCCATTTAAGATAATTTTCCATATTTGACAACAACTCAAAATGAATTTTAAAAGTCATTAATCTCTTTATTTTAACCACTTCATATAAACAATGTTTAAATTAAAATGAATTTTAAAAATTATTTTTAAATTAATCCAAAACCACCCTTTATATCATTTTAACTTTTTAAAGTACATTTAATTTCTCAACTAGATTTCAACATTTAAAACCTTATTTTACTTTCCAAAGTCAACTTAAATAATTTTTTTTTTTTAAGAATAGAACTTAAATAAAAGATTTGACATACACATATATATATAACAAAATCATATAACCAAACTATACAAAATGGCTTATTATTGAAAATTTGAATATAACTAACTAGTTAATACATTTCTTTCCAAAAAAAAAAAAAAAAAAAAATCAATACATTAAATTCTGGAGAAACATATCGAAGACATAAATCAGCCATCTATTATTTAAAAAAACATGTTGATGAGTGAAATCAACTGTTCAAAAAATGTATAACGAGGATAGAAAGTAAAATTTTAATGCATTTATAATTATTTTAAATCATTTTTCTATTTTGAAAACATTCTTTCATTAAATCTATAAAATTTTCAAATTGTACATTAGCTGAAGAAGAACATATTGGAAACATGTAAAGCTAAAATGATTTAGCTACATAAAATTGAAAGCTATTACACACATCCAATATTTATTACACAGGAAAATTAAACATAGATAAAAATGTTTGCTTTGGATTTAAGTTTAATTTAAATACCAAATAAAGAAACAAAAGACGAAGATCGAGAAACGCGGAATTGAATGATCATCGGTTTTTTGGTGCTGATGAAATTGTAATTAAAGAACGGGACAGGTTGGAAGGACGGCGAAGAGAAGAGAGGGACAGACGGGAAGTAACCACCGATAACTTAAATTCTAAATCAAATCAAATCAAATCTCTCGGCGTTTCTCTTCTCTAACAATCAACCCATTAAAACCTGAACCAACACCAATTTTCGGGCTCCCATTGTTCTTTCTCACCAACCCATTCACTTCCCCCCTTCTAGATCCGTGTTTTTTTTTCACGTTTTCCCATTGTACTACTGAATTTGAAGCGACCTCGAAGATCTGCAAGAAGAACACGGTCCCTTTTCGAGTT
This sequence comes from Citrullus colocynthis, assembly GCA_031780015.1. NCBI lineage: Eukaryota > Viridiplantae > Streptophyta > Magnoliopsida > Cucurbitales > Cucurbitaceae > Citrullus > Citrullus colocynthis. The sequence continues at coordinate 2,633,129 of QLSR01001487.1, forward strand.
CTGTGATTTTTCTATCTGGGTTTTGTGTTTTTCGTGATGGGTTGGAGGTATAAGGCTGGTTTGTTCCTCATAGTGACTGTTGTTATTATATGGGTAACCTCAGCCGAAGTAACCCAGGTTTGTGTTCGTTCTTTTTGTTTTTATACTCGACTTAAAAGTGCAAGATCTTGAGGTGTTTACAGCTTCATTTCATTGGGAACTTCCTCTTTTGGGAGCTTGTTGGGTAGTTGGGATTTTGTAATGGTCAGTAGGTTTTATTTGTGCATTTGTATATATATATATGCCTGCTAAAATGTAGGGGCTAATTTGGTTTCTTAGCTTGGAACTCTGTTCTGCACTTTCTTTTGGAATTTTGTGTTTCTGAAGTATTTAGAGCTTGTTTGCAGAATTGTTTGTTTTTGGGTTTGGGTTTTCCCTTTACTCTATTTTGACTTCAGGAAGTTTGATTGAATTTGAGCTGGGAGTCTTGGGATTTTGGTTGCTAGGTTATAATTATCTTAGTCAGTGAAACTTGTTTCGTGTAGCTAAGCGACTTGGACGTGTTTTCAGAGATTTGTCGACCTGTTTTAGGCCTTCCATTTTAGAGCTGATAACTTATTGTCGGTGGACTTCTAATTTTTTAAGGAGCTGTCTTATATGGTCGTTGTTTCAAATAGTTCATCAGTGTTTTTTTACCCTACCGATGGTTCAGCAGTATTTCCATGGTGACATTTGTTTAGAAGGCATGGAGTCGTTCAATGTTTCTAAAATTTGTTCAACTTTTGTTATTATGCACCAATCTGCATGTTTGCAGGCTAGGATCAAGGCTTTACTTTGTTTGCTTTCTTACTTTTTTGCTTCCCTTTGATTGCAGGACATATTTACTGCTTATAAGCAGCCTTTTGCGATAACATATCTTGGAGCTTCTCTCATGGTAGTTTACCTCCCAATAGCATTCCTTAAGGATTGGTTTTGTAATTTGGTAAAACGCCACTCTTCTAAAAGTGGTAAAAATGCAGAAAGCTTCAGTGAGACTTGTGCTCTAAAACACAGTGGAGCGGAGACAAACTTGGATGTGGAACTTCAGGGGAATTTCACTAGAAAAGATAGTGATACTGATTTTTCAACTCATGCTGAAGAAAGCCCCCTCGTTTCTAGAAACAAAGATGATCTAAATATATTGAAACAAGAGAAAGAGCTTACTAACAAGGAAGTTGCTGCCTATGGATTTTACATTGCACCCATCTGGTTTGTAACCGAGGCAAGTTAACACACATCTTTGGTTCTTTTTATTTGGTTCACTCAACTTTTGTCCAATTGAATGGTTGGGCCCTAAACAAACTATTGATCTTTTTTTTCTAATAAGAAATATTTATGTGAATGAAGGTGTTTGAAGCGTTTTAGTCGATTCAAAAACTTCTCAAGCATATTGGATAACCAAAAAAACTAAATAAATACAAAAAACATCTCAATCATATGTATGATAGGATTTCAAGTGTTTCTGCATGAACATTGGCATATCTTTTTAATTTTTGTGAGAACTTCTGATTGTTGGGTGTCAATTTGCTAGTTAGACTTCTAACGTTCTCCCCACAAATGAGTCTCAATCCCATTCTAGAAATATGGGGTCAAGATATTGGTCCCCAATCAAACATAATCAAGTTCGTTGGTGTTCAATTCATATAGCATTTGGTGAAGTTTGAATGCCACTGAGATATGCTCTCTTTGGTATCGTATTCGGGCTTTGAGTAAATGATTTCATACACAGTTGCTTTGTTTTAGGTGTTATCCTCTTAGCATGGTTCCAAGGATGAAGATTGTACTGACTAGTTGAATGGTTTGAGGAAAGTTGGATGACACAGCTGGAATCTTAATTGGGAAATCTAAACTAACATGGGATAATGTTAATCTGGAAATGAGTCATGTGGAGGCATTGACATTAATCATTCATAATGAACGGCCTTTATTTTTCTTTCTTTTGCATCCTTAATGTGTAAATCTCTGTCATCACACATTTGTAATGCATAGATCTCTAAGAACCCTCAATGACAGTTCCTAACACTTTCTCCTTTTGCAGTATCTATCAAATGCTGCACTTGCACGAACAAGTGTTGCCAGTACAACAGTTTTATCCTCTACTTCTGGACTTTTTACTCTGTTCATTGGTGCTGCCCTTGGCCAAGATTCATTAAATATGGTCAAAGTCGTTGCTGTCTTCGTTAGTATGGCTGGTGTAGTTATGACAACTCTTGGTAAAACTTGGGCTTCTGATGAGTCACAACTAACCGCGTCTGAGTATGTATCCAATCTTTCTTTCATGTAATTTTGTCTCATCACTCAAAATTGCTCTTCACTGGAAATATATAGCTACCGTATATTGATATAATATCTGCCTTTGTTAGTCAAGCTGGGGTGGCAAATTATATATAATAACCTTTATATTTTTGCTATTGCATGAAAACTCATTGGTAAAACATGAGCCCTAAAAATTTTGTATGCTTTTACCATTGAAATTAATCCATCCTCATAACCATTGTGAAACTCACAAATCTTTCCTATAATAATCATTAAAAAGAAATACTTTGTTGTGGGGTCAAGCTGCAGCCTCTACTATTGATAACTCTGGATATCTCATTTGTAATGAATGTATTAGCCTGCTATGTAAGGAATTTTTGTCCTCCCTGATTGTCAATTTTCTGGTGCAGTAATGAACACTCCCTCATTGGAGATCTTTTTGGTTTACTCTCAGCTGTGTCATATGGGCTGTTTACTGGTAATAAATGTGTATACTTTTCGCTATTTTTCAGATCAATTTATAACTGTTGATTTGACTAGTTTCTTTCACGTCTCCTCTAGTGCTTCTCAAGAAGTTTGCTGGTGAAGAAGGAGAGAGGGTTGATGTGCAAAAATTGTTTGGATACATTGGTCTTTTCACACTTGTTACACTTTGGTGGCTAGGTAAGCAAGGTTATCGATATTCTTCCTTGTAATCCATTAAGCAGAGTGCATAAGTTTATATCATGCTCTCTCATTACTTGCTTCTTTCACCATGTTACATAAGATAGAAGAAACGGATTTTGTGGGATTGGATTTGGAAAGATTCCTTTAGTATTCTTTATATACTGGCTCATGAGATTGGGATTTAGGCTTTGCATGATAAGTTTGTACATTTTGCCTAGATGCATGGATGGTGGCCTGGTGCATCCTATGTTGGGTGATATTAAGCTTGTTTTCCGCTAGTAGCTGGCAGAGAGGTTAATTTAAGCCCCATTTGATAATTATTTGGTTTTTGAAAATTAAACCTATAAACATCACTGCTGTTTATTGTTTTATATGTTTTATTGTCTAGATTTTAGGAGTGTTTTCTAAATCAAAGCTGCATTTTGAAAACTAAAAAAAATAGTGTTAAAAAACTTTGTTTTTGTTTTTATGAAAACCATGAGAAAAAATGGTGAGAAAACAAGCACGATTTTCAAAAACAAAAAGCGGAAAACAAAATGGTTACCAAACGGGGCCTTAATCTAGTCTTCAATTAGTGTATCCTATTTTGACTGTTATTTGTGTAGAAAAGTTTTTATATACACCAGTGGTCTCTATGTGAAAGATACTACTTTAAAAATTAAAGTTAAATTGCAAATTTGGTCCTAAGGTTTGGAGAAAGTTAGAATTTAGTCCCTATGATTTATAAAACTCTCACAAAATCGATCCCTACATTAGAGACTGTGTATGAGAACTTTACCAAACCATAGGGTCTATTTATGAGGTTTTATCAAACCATAAAGATTAAATTCTAAATTTTAAACCATAGAGATTAAATTATAAATTTTTTTCATACTATAGGGACCAACCTTGTAATTAAACGAAAAATTAATGAAAAACATATATTACCCTTTTGGGTCAAGCATTGCATCTTTGAAACATTAAAGCACTCTGAATTGAGACATTGTGTTCAATTGAGGCTCTCCTTCGTTCACTTCTTTTTTCTTATTTCAATTTTGTTTCAGTGTGGCCATTGACAGCCTTGGGAATAGAACCCAAGTTTTCGATTCCTCACTCTCTTAGGACAGAAGAGGTAGTTCTCGCTAACGGATTTATTGGAAGCGTACTTTCCGATTACTTCTGGTATGTCAAATCGAATTAACCCTACCAAAGTGTTCTATTCACTTGAACAATTCCTCCTCACTTTGAACCTTTTCTTTTGTACCCAGGGCACTCTGTGTCGTGTGGACTACACCACTGGTGGCAACGTTGGGCATGTCGCTCACCATCCCTCTTGCCATGTTGGCTGACATGTTCATCCATGGCCGTCACTACTCAGGGGTTTACATGCTTGGCTCGACTCAGGTAACTACCAATAGATTAGCAGCTGTAAATGTCAAAGAGCTTTGAGTTCTATAGAATGGCTGTATTTGAGTCTTGTCATGATATCTTTATGACTTATAGTAAAAAAGCAAAAGCCGCCACAACAAACTTGAAGAAACCTTTGCAATCAAGTCACAATATTATTACTTTGTTCGTTGGAGTTTGGAAAGACACAAAATCACTTGAGCTAAAAGAATTGTTACAATAAAATCTTCGAATAGTAGGGACTTAGTCTTTTTTGTACCGATACCTGGAATCGACATCGTGTGGAGATGGGTAATTTGTATACTTTTGGTTTGCAGGTATTTGCAGGATTTGTAATTGCCAATCTTTCAGACTGGTTCTCAAAGAAGCTGGGGTTGTAGCATTTGATGATAAATCTTCATTTTGGCATTTTTAACATGGCAAAGTAAAATTCTTTCATGAGGATGTTTTCTCTCCTTCATCAATTGAATTGCAAATGTAAATTCTGATGGAAACCTGTAAAATCTTCAATTTTGAGTAAAGAAAATACCATTTGCATAAACCATAGATGTGATTGGATTTTACTACTGGTTGTGTAAATTAAGTCGAAAGTCAGGTTCGTTTGGGTCTTATTTGGATATTGAGCCCTTTATGTAATAAGAACGTTTCTTCTGTTTAAATGAAAATTTAAGTCATTAAATTGTCTATGTTTTTCGTGGTCAAAGTCATGCCTAAATCTGTTGAGTTTTATTCGCAAGGCAATATTATTGTTTTTGGAGGAAGATAGAGGGAGCAAAATTGGGAAAGAGTGGCCATTGTTTTTGGAGAAAATGGGTTTTTTCATTTTCAGAATGAGAATCACTTCTGCTACATTTGCTACATTCTTTTTGGTGACTGGCAACTTTGCAATAAACCTAATTGGAGGTAGATCATGAGGAGTGAAATACTTTTTGTCTCTCTTTTTATTACTTTAACCTATTTTATATCTTGTTAACTTAATTATGTAATTCATTTTCCAAGTAATCAAATACAATTAACACGTTGTCAAATGTATTACCATCCACGTTAGAACTCAACGTCCAATCAACCTTTCGTTAACTTAAAAGATAAGTCAAGAAACCATTTTACAAATTTGAGATACTAAAGTGTTTGGTTTGAAATTTTAGAGACCAAATAGACATCTCTCTAAATTTTAGAGACCAAAAAAAAATAGAAAATGATATAAATAATATAAAGATGGTCTTGAAAGGTAACAAAAACAAGTGTTAGTTATTTATATGATGCCTTTAATGGAGAATGATTGGAAGCAATTTACATCCAAAAATAAGATTAATGCTATAAAATACAAATTATAGAGATTAAATTATCACATTAAAATAATTTGTAATGAATAAAGGAATAATAACTATTACCTAAAACTATTTAGAAACTAATTTTTTTTTTTGTCCTGTTAGAAACTAATTTGTTACTTTAATAAATGGAGACCGACGTATTTGAACCCTAAATTTGTACTTGCTAACATAGATGCCGATGCCAATTGAGCTATGCTCTCTTTGACAACTTTAAAAATATTTAAATTTATATTTTAAGATCATATCGACTAATTAGATTATAGGAAAATTATTATAAATAGAAAAAATATCAAACTATTTACAAATATAGCAAAATTTTATTTTCTATTGTAATAGACCGCAATAGACTGTGTTTATCTGGTAAAGTAAATACATGTCTATCGTAGTCTATCACAGATAGAAAGTAAAATTTTGCTATATTTGTAATTATTTTCAATGGTTTTTATATTTCGGAGAACATCCCTAGATTATATATCTAACTTGTACGATATAGTCTTTCTTTTTTTTAGTACAAGAATCACATATCAACATCATAAAATTAAGTTTAATTTGGCAACTAATTGATATGATTAAATATCTTAATAAGTTGGATTATTGTTGGGATGACAGGTGAATTGTTAAAATAAAATAGAGTTAGATAAAAAATTGTGAAGAAAAATAAAGCCTTAATTGAAAAAAAAAAAAAAAAAAAAGAATCAGATGGGGATCGAGATCGAGAGAGAGAGAGAGAGAGAGAGAGAGAGAGTAAAATTAGTTCTCCGTCCATTCTTTACTTTCTAATACACTCCGCAACGAACTGGAAGACCCGCGAGATCTTCCCTGTTCCGAAGCGTCCGCCATAGCAGATTCTTCGAAAATGCGATCCCAAGTTTTCATTCTCTTGTTTTCTCTCCAATTATTCTTCTCTCTGTTATCTCTGTCGCATGCGATTTCCTCTGGGTAGGTCCCAGTGCTTTGTCTTTAATTCACTGTGACTTTCTTCGTGCTCGACTTATCAGGAATATGAATTGATGAAGATCCAGATTAATGATCGATGATTCTTTCGAATTAGTATGCATTGTATCTCTTTCCGTTGTCTTTTAATCTCGTTGTCGCTTTTGGCAGGTCCGGCGATGGATACACCATCTATGGTCGGGTGAAGATTCCAAGTACGTTTCTTCTTTTCCTTATTCTACATGTTTGGATGTTTTTTTTTTTTTTTTTTTTTTTTTGTTTTTGTTTTTTTTTTTTTTTTTTTTTTTTTTTTTTGTTTTTGTTTTTTTTTTTTTTTTTTTTTTTTTTTTGATATTGAGCTTCGAGATAAACGTACAATTGTTACTTATTCCTATTCGTTGGAAACGAGAATTACCGAAGATGAAGTGAAGAGAAGATATCTTAACCTAATCTAAGGGGATTGGAAAACCTCTACGATTGACATTGATAAATAAGGGAGAATAATTATCAGAAGCAGTTCTTGGTGTGCCAATGGAAGAAATACTATCTTATGACTGACCAAGAAGTTGGCTAAATTACTTTGAATAATTAACAGAATCTCCTCCCTTAGAAGTTAGCTAAATTACTTGTGAATCTTTTCTGCCATGGAAGTACAAAAGTCCTTACTTCTAGGGTCTCCTAGAAGGCCAAGGTATAAGTTATGGGCCAAAGAACTGCAGCATGACCATAGGACTAAGCAAGATTATTCACTTCATCCTTAATATTATTATTTGTATTTCCTTCCACCACGGACTCGAGATATCCACATGAAATTAGCGATGCTGCTTTTGTTAATTCTGGAATATATTATCGACATCTAGGTAGCTGGATTAGCATGGATTTGAAACGGGGAAAAGGATTTGCAGACCCCACCTAACTATTGTAGGTCCACTTTAACATTTCCTTTTGGAGGAGAGGCAGCACAGCTATGTTTCATGTTACGAGAAATAGTGAATTCTGTATGCAGATGTCATTTGCATTCTTCCCCCTAGGGGTGACTAGTATGTTAGAAAAATCTATTCTCCTCAAGTCCTTAATACAGTTTAGCATGAAGATTAAATTTATAACTTGACGATGTTCAAAATGAATGTTATATTTGCTTGAGATTCTATAATGAGATGATTGTGGTTATATTCTGAGCTAATGCATCCTGTTGAACTTTTGGCAGGCAACGCACTTAAAGGATATGGACTTCCTGGAAAAATATCAAACATTAAAGTCATACTTAATGGTGGTCAAAGAGTAACCTTCTTGAGGACCGATGGATATTTTTCATTGTATCCTCTATATGTTTTTAGTTAATTGAAAATGCATCAAGTGAAGGAGTTATATTACTTTTAGGCTCATTTGCATACAAGGATTTAATTTTCTGCTCTGCTCTTTTTGGGACTTAAATGATCTGCACTGGTCATTTATACAATCCTCAACTGGATATAGCATTTGATTTATTTTGGTCTTTGCTGGAAGTGGTTAGTGCTATAATTTTTTTGGAGAGTTAAGCTAAACAATTTGGCCTTACAATTTATTCACAAACTGGTCTCGAGTAAATTTTCTGAGGTTCCTGTAATTCCTTAAGTTCTTAAAGCTATAATGTCCCAGCAGGGACCCATCTAATTGAAGTGGCTGCATTGGGCTATTTCTTTTCTCCTGTGGGTTCTCTTTTTCTTCCATCACCTATCAGTTCCTCTACAAATCTGGTTTCATATGACTCATTTTCCTTTTCCATTTTCTACTATTTCTTTAGGTTCGAGTTGATGTGAGTGCCAGAAACCCAGGTAAGGTTCAGGCAGCCCTAACAGAGAACAGGCGGGCATTGAGTGAGCTTGTGTTAGAGCCTTTAAGGGATGAAGAGTATTATGAGGTTGGTTCAACATAATCCCCTTTTTTTTAATCCTTTTCATGGACCACAGGTTATTGAATTTTATCTTCGATCTCACATTATTACTCAATCTTGTATTATAGATTCGAGAACCTTTCTCCATAATGTCTGTCGTGAAAAGTCCTATGGGTCTGATGGTGGGATTCATGCTAATTGTTGTATTCCTGATGCCCAAGTTAATGGAGAACATAGGTATGTACTCATTTGCTTATTAGACAGTCGTCACTATCTTCATCCTATTTATTATGACTCTTAAGCGTTCACTGGTCGTCGAATCGCAAATTCCTGTGCTGCTAATAGTTCGTTTTCATTATATTATTATGAACTTTGAGGTTTGTGTCTATTTGGTCCTAGAACTTTAGAAAATATCTAAAAGGTCCAAACTTTCAATTTCGTATTTGTTAGATCCTTGAACTTTAAAAATGTATAAAAGGACCCTCAAATTTCAATTTTGTGTCTCATATTCAATTTTTCAAAGAATTAATTTATTTTAGATATAAATTTGAATTTTAGTCTTATGAGTATAGTCTCTAAATTTTTAATTGTGTCAAATCTATGTATTTTAAAGAATATTGAATAGGTCACATCTCAAATTTAGGGATTATTAGACACAAAATTAAAAGTTTAAGGATGTATTAGACATTTCTAAAGTTGTGAGACTTTTTGGACACATTGAAAGTTGGATCAATAGACACAAACCTCAAATTCAGGACTAAACTTGTAATTTAACCAATTACTATATACTCAAATTCAGGGTAAGCTGTATTATTTTTAAATACAAAGTGCTCATCGCAATTCTCTCTTTGAAACTTCTTTGACAATGTGTTGATGAAAAGTTCTTCAAACCGTTCCTCTTAGCTTATGCCCCTTGGCTACTGCGTTACTTCAATAGATGAGATTTTCTCATGCTAAATCTCTTGGTGAACGTTATGTTGCTAATTGCTTTCCCTCTCAATGAACCTGCAACTTCATTCGGTTCAAATCAAATCGGGAAAGTTCATATTGTTGGTTCCGCTCACAATTAACTAGTGACCAATGGACCATGTCTTGGCTGCCTTAAGGCAGCAAACTAGACCTAATTCAGTTCTTTCTTATAAATGATTGATTGTCTTTCTTCCCCCAACCCTACCCCCAAAAATAAAGGAGGATTCTGTCCCTGACTGTATGATTTTGCAATATCCTGATCAGATCCTGAAGAAATGAGGAGAGCACAAGAGGAAATGAGGAACCAAGGCGTCCCAACTTTATCAAGCTTGCTACCCGGGGCTGGCCGGAGTAGTTAAAAGGATCAGTTTTGGTATCGACTACATCCCTGGCTCAAATGCATCCAACTCCTGCAGAAAGCCCTTGGGATCTAACAGTTGAAGCAAACAAGTATAATCATCTGGTTGCTCTGATGCGAGATTCTGGCTTAGCAGTCTGGAAGAAGCTAAACTTGTTTGTGGGCTTCGTTTGGATTTTGATAGTCATATTTATTAGACATTACTTTGGTCTGGATTTCATTATTATTCTTAACGAGTCCCTCAGCTATGTAAACGACCATCATTTATGTGACCGAAATGGGACTAAACATCATTCTGATAGTTCAGTTTTAATATCTCTTCACATTTCACTTTTTTCCCCATTATTAAGTACATGTGTTGTCATTATGGTTTTTCAGTTAAATGAGATAAGAAAAGATTAGACTTCTTTAAATCTATGTTATAATTATGTTGATATTACTTCGGTCTATTAACTTAAATTTGGTTGTGTGTGTGTTTACCTATCATACCTGTTTAACACAATTTACATTTTAAGGATTGTCTTTATTATAAAATTGTGGTTAATAGGTTTATGTTGTTATCAATTATCATCTGTGTTGTTGAATTAGTATCCAAGCTTTGTTCACACTAGGAGTTCCATGTTATGGTTGTCAAGTTCGTGGACGATAGATCTCTTTTAATGTCTGTCGAATTGAAGAATCTTAACTCAGAAAACATAAAGAATGAGTTGAATTGGATTTATTTAAAGGATTTGCTTGAGTTAAGAAAGGCCAACATATAAAAAATTGTAAGTGAAGTTGGGGTAATTGGACTCTTAGAAAATAGAAAAGAGGGAAATTTTGTGATTTTATTCTTTCCTTGTATATCTCCCATGATTTTTTTCTTGTATGATTTTTTAGTCTCCACTTATTTCCTCCCATTGTAACACTTTGGTTCGTATCAAAATAAATAGAAAGTGAGAAAAGTTGCACCGTGTTTTTTCTCCCTAAACTAGGGTTTTTCACGTAAAACATTGTGTTCTTTTCTCTTCTCTTTTTCAATATGGTATTAGAGCAGGAAACTCTAGCCGTCATCGACGAAAATACCCCTAGGCAAGATCTGCCGCTGCCACCATCACCGACAGAGCTTGCCGCCGCTACCTCCGAGTCAACCATCCAAGTTGTCATCGACCGCTACCTCCGATCACTCAACCAAGAAGCTGTCACCGCCCTCTTCAGAGTTTGTCACCACCTTCACGAAATCCTAGCGCCGTTTCCTCTCAGATCCAATCGTTGCCAACGTGGACTGGTGAAGCCGCATTCGATTCTGCAAGAATGAGTCTCGATCCAAGTCTCGCTCCAAGTGTCGCTACAAATCGTAGTCTCGTTCCGAGTCTCGCTGCTAATCTCGCTCCAAGTCTCTTCGTCTCTTCCCTTTAAAAACTACCTCGATCCCATCAGATTTCACTAACCCCACTTCTTTCTTGAAGCAATCAACTTTCGCATGGTATTTGGATAAAAAGTCCATGCCAAGAATAGCATCAAACTCTAATAATGCTAGATGTAACAGATTAGCGAACCACACCACATCATCAATCACAATTTCACACTCAAAATAAGCATGTTCTAACAATGTTTCAGGCAAGGCTTCTAGTTTTCTATCTATATGCACAACAAATTCATGAGACACAAATGAATGGGTAGCCCCTGAATCTATCAATACATGCGCATTTTTAGAGCAAATAGTAAGCATACCCGTGACTACATCTGGTGCCGTCTCGGCCTCCTGCTGTGTCACAGCAAATACCTGTCCCTGTTGTCTTGGTCTCCCTACATGACCTCTCTGTCGACCTTCTCTATTTCCTTCTCAAGCTTCCATTTCTCGTCTAGGCTGCTCCAACTCTCGCTCAACCTGCAGTGGATCTCCAGGAGTATTTCCCTCCTACAGTTGCTGCCACCGCAAGAATTCCTCACCAAGGGGTCGGAACTACTATGAGCAACACGGATCGGTTGTCCCTTCCTCGGCTATGGTTCGACAGCACCTTGCTAACCTTCAAGCAAGTTTCCAACAACAAATTGCAGCTCTTGGGACAGCCCTTGGTGCTTCAACCACTCTAGATCAAAGTACAGAAAGTTCAGGTGTTCAATCAGGGTTACTGATGTATCCAGAGAATTTGGTAACTATCTACCCTACCTTAACAACTGCACCTCATATGTCTGGACAAATGGGTAACTCCACAAGGTTAATTGTTGGTGAAAAGTTGAATGGCCAAAACTATTTCTCCTGGTCTCAGTCAGTTAAAATGGTGCTTGAAGGGCGCCACAAGTTCGGATACCTGACCGGTGAAATACCTAAAACTAGACCCGGAGATCCTCATGAGCATTTTTGGAAGGGAGAAGATTCATTACTTTGGTCCTTGTTAATTCACAGCATGGAACCTCAAATTGGAAAACCTTTGTTATATGCAACTATTGCTCGAGATATTTGAGATGCGGTTCAGAAACTGTACTCCAAGAGGCAGAATGCATCACGACTCTACACTCTGCGAAAATAAATCCATGAATGTAAACAGGGATCCATGGATGTCATGTCATATTTTAATGAACTATCTCTTATCTGGCAGGAGATGGACTTATGTCGTGAACTTATCTGGGACTGTCCTTGTGGAGGAGTCCAATATTATAAACTTAAAGAGGTTGACCGTGTATATGATTTCTTAGCAGGTCTTAATTCCAAGTCTGATGTTGTATGGAGTTAAATACTGGGACAAAGACCTATACCGACCTTGATGGAAGTATGTTTTGAGGTTCGTTTGGAGGAAGATAGATCAAGCGCCATGAATATTACTGCCACTTCCACAGTTGATTTTTCCGCCTTTAGTGCGAAATCATCTGGAACTACTGGGGACAAGCAGAATGAGAAACCACCTCCAGTGTGTGAACATTGTAAAAAGTTGTAGCACACGAAGGATCAGTGTTGGAAGTTACACGGTCTGCCCCCAATCAAGCTCTAGTAAGTGAGACCACTAGCCAACCTCAACATCTAGAGAACCACCCCAGTGATACCAGTACTTCCTCTCTTGGGGCAATTGCACAATCAGGTACTTCTCAATCCTAGAGTCTCCTTAGTATTACAGGTAAGAAACCCTGGATTCTTGACTCAAAAGCTACATACCATTTATCTGAAACTTCTGAAAACTTCATATCTTATCATCGATGTGCCGGTAATGAGAAAATCCAAATTGCTGACGGGACACTCGCCCCTGGCCGGCAAGGGTCATGTTTCTCTGGTTTAATATTACAGAATGTACTGCATGTTTCTAAGATCTCCTATAATCTACTGTCTGTGAGTACAATAACCAGAGATCTAAATTGTCATGTAGCTTTCTCACCGATGATGTTCTTTTTCAGGACTTGAGCTCCGGGAAGACGATTGGCACTGCCCAGCACAATAGGGGACTCTATTTCCTTAACGACGATTCTTCCTATTGGACTAGTCTGCTACTTTCCTACTTTTCAACTTCTGAAAATGACTGTATGTTGTGGCATTTCCGTCTTTGCCATCCTAATTTCCAATATATGAAATATTTATTTCCTCATTTATTTAATAAAGTTGATATTTCCTCATTATCTTATGATGTGTGTATTCGAGCAGAACAACATAGGGTTTCTTTTCCATCCTAGCCGTACAAACCCTCTCCTCCTTTTACTTTTATTCATAGTGATGTTTGGGGTCCCTCAAGAATTACCACTTCCTCTGGTAAACGTTGGATCGTTATCTTTATTGATGACCATACTCACCTTACTTGGGTTTACCTTCTTATAGATAAATCTGAGGTCTCATCCATCTTCTAACAATTTTACACCACCATAGAAACTCAGTTTAATACCAAAATTGCCATCCTTCAGAGTGACAATGGTCGTGAATTCCTCACCAATACCCTCAATGAGTTCTTATCCTCTAAAGGCATTGCTCACCAGAGTTTGTGTGCTTATACACCCTAACAAAATGGAGTGGCTGAAAGGAAAAATCGTTCTCTCCTTGAAGTTGCTCGATCTCTCATGTTGTCGACCTCTCTAGCGTCTTACTTGTGGGGGGATGCAGTCTTGACTGCAGCCCATCTCATAAATCGGATGCCTTCCCGCATTCTTAATTTCCAAACTCCTCTTGACTGCCTTAAACTGTCTTATCCGACCACTCGCCTTATACTTGACGTCCCTTTCTGAGTATTTGGGTGCACTGCATTTGTCCATAGCTTCGTTCCCAACCAGACTAAGTTTATCCCTCGTGCTCAGAAATGTGTGTTTGTTAGGTATCCTCTCCACCAGTTTATAAATGCTTTCATTCTACTTCCCGAAAATACTTCATTTCTATGGATATCACGTTCTTGGAAGATAAACCTTTCTTTTCCGTTAGTCTTCTTTAGGGGGAGAGCAGTAACGAAGAGACTAACTATCCTAATCCGTTTCTCGAGCCCATCCTAACAACCCACGACATGGTCCTACCCACCAGACAGGTCCCGTGGATAATGTACTACAGGAAGAATCTTGGAAAGGAAATAGTGGCCCCTACTGTCATGCTGGCTCCGGTCCAATCTTCTGAACCAATACAGGCTTAAGATACTACTAATCCTGATAATACTGTTTGTAATGACAATGTCTGTGTTGAAAATGATATTGTTGAACTTATAGATGATATGACAGGGAATAACCAGGCTGCTGAGAGTGATGTAGTGTCAACTACAGTTCCAGAAATGAAAAAGAGAACATACCTCAGAATCCCACAATAGAAGAAGAACGTAAAGAATCAGGAGAGTATGATGCCACCCTTGACATGCCAATCGCTCTAAGAAAAGGCACAAGGTCATGCACCAGCTATCCCATGTATAGCTTCCTTTCCTATAATAATCTGTCTGCCAAGTTCAGAGCATTTACTGCTAGCCTTGACACCGTAACTATACCAACGAACATATATGTGGCGATGAAAATTCCTGAGTGGAAGGCTGCTGTTATGGAAGAAATGAAAGTTTTTGAGAAAAATAATACATGGGAACATGTTGTTCTTCCAAAAGGGCATACCAGTGGGGTGTAAGTGAGTGTTCACAATGAAGTACAAGTCTGACGGAACTCTTGACAGGTATAAAGCCAGGCTTGTAGCAAAAGAATTCACTTAGACTTTTGGGGTAGACTACTCAGAAACTTTTTCCCCTGTTGCGAAATAAAATACAATCAGGGTTCTTCTGTCTGTTGCTGTCAACAAGGATTGGCCTCTTTATCAGCTTGGTGTAAAAAACGCATTTTTAAACGGTGATTTAGAAGAAGAGGTGTATATGAGCCCTCCTTCTAGCTTTGAGGCTCAATTTGACCATAATGTGTGTAAGCTTAGAAAGGATCTATATGTGTTAAAACAGTCACCAAGAGCATGGTTTGAAAGATTTACCACCTTCGTCAAGTCCCAAGGCTTTACTCAGGGACACTCTGACCATACCTTGTTTACAAAAAGGTCTGTCTCAGGAAAGGTTGTAGTTTTGATTGTGTATGTTGATGACATTATCTTATCTAGAGATGATACTGCTGAAATCAACAAGCTTAAACAAAAAATGGCAGATGAATTTGAAATCAAAGACTTAGGAAATCTAAAGTATTTCCTTGTTATGGAAGTGGCAAGATCAAAAGAAGGAATCTCCATTTCTCAACGGAAATATACTATTGATCTATTGAAAGAAACAAGTATGACTGCATGCAGACCTGCTAACACTCCTATTGAGTCTAATGCCAGATTAGAAGAATCTGTTCACAAAGTTTCCGTCATCAAGGAAAGGTATCGACGTCTAGTTGAGAGACTCATTTACCTAGCACACACTAGACCTGACATTTCCTATGCTGTCAGTGTTGTGAGTCAGTTTATGCAGGCTCCTTATGAAGAACACATGGAAGCTGTAAACAGGATTATAAGATATCTGAAAAGCACATTAGGAAAAGGGTTGATGTTTAAAAAATCCGACAGAAGATGTATTGAAGCATATACAGACTCTGACTGGGCATGATTAGTAATTGACAGAAAATCAACCTCTAGGTACTATACCTTTGTATGGGGAAACCTTGTAACTTGGAGGAGTAAAAAACAAAGTGTGGTTGCCAGGAGCAGTGCTGAAGCAGAATACAGAGCAATGAGTCATGGTATCTGTGAAAAAATCTGGTTGAAGAAAGTTCTGTCTGATCTTCACCAAAGTAGTGAACTGCCAATGAAACTCTACTGTGATAACAAAGCTGCTATTAGCATTGCAAACAACTCAGTTCAGCATGATAGAACCAAACATGTGGAGATTGACAGACACTGCATAAAGGAGAAACTAGAAAATGGGAGCATTTGCATTCCGTATATTCCAGTTGCTGATGTCCTCACCAAAGGATTACTTAAAAAGAGCTTTGATGATTGTGTAAGCAAGATGGGTCTTATTGACATTTATGCCCCATCTTGATGGGGAGTGTTGAAAATAGAAAAGATTATGTGGGAGATTTTGTGATTTTATTCTTTCCTTGTAAATCTCCCGTGATTTTTTCCTTGTATGATTTTTTAGTCTCTACTTATTTCCTCCCTTTGTAAAACTTTGATTCATATCAAACTTAATAGAAAGTGAGAAAAGTTGTACCGTGGTTTTGTCTCCCTGAACTAGGGTTTTCCACGTAAAACATTGTATTCTTTTCTCTTCACTTTTTCAATATGGACAACTTACTAAAATAAAACCATCTTTGAAAAATATCTAATAGGATTTTTCTTTGCATATGCATACCAAGTATTTGCATTCCTTTTTATGGATAGATTGTAATGTTAAAATGACAAGTTATCTTTCTTTCCAAAAGAAAAAAAAAAAATTGCAAGTTATCTTAAAATAAAACTTTGGGGCATTTTATTATCTAAAAGGCATAATCCAAAAACGCCCCTAAAGTATTGTTATAATTATAATTATACCCCCGAACTTTTAACCGTACAAATTGATTATCAAACTTATACAAGTGTTATGATTTGACCCTCAAACTTACATAATTGTGAAAATTGTAATAATTGTATAAATTTGATAGCTTAATTGTTATCATTTGGGTCCAATTTTAATATTTGTAAAAGTTTGAGGGCCTAATTTTTTTTTTTATTTTAATTATGTAATTGCAAGTGTAGGTTTGGGGTCAATTAGATTGGAGGCACTTTTAGAAAAAAAAAGCCAAATAATAAATAAAAAGTCAAAAAGATAGTTTGAGAAAAAGTAGAAAATTTCTCTTTATTAGAATGCAATTTTTCAAGAGATGCATTCTAATTTATTTTATTTTAATTTGATGTTGCTAGCTGGTGGCATTCAACCACCTCAGATCCGTCTCTTTGAGAGACGCTTTTTTTCCTGTTAAATTTATTTCTTTATTTATTATATTTAAAATTCCTTTTTTTTATTATCTTTAAAATTCCTTTTTTATTCTTCATAAAAACTCTTTCTTTCTTTTTCTTTTCATTCTTTAAACATTCTCCCTATTTTTTTTCTTTCTTTTCAATATTTTTTTTATTTTTTTTATCTTTATCTTTAACTTTCCAACTAAATTTGTTTTTATTTAAAATTTTAAAATTAAATTTAGAATTAATGACGTTTTTAACCTTCTAAGACTTAAGTTATTTTTTTTTTGTATTTTTTTATCATTCGTATGAATTTTTTTTTAGCTTGAGTTTTGAATTAAGCGTAATATTTTTGCTAAATTCAATTTTTTTTCTTAACTTTGTGATTTGTGTAATACTTTTGAATTAACTTGAGTTTGAGTTTTGAATTAAGTTAATTTGACAAATGTTCATTTGGTTAGTTAATTTTTTATATGATTTAATGGCTAAAATGGCTAATAAATTATTAATTAAAAAATAAAGTACAAACTTTAACAATTGGCCTTGTTGAGTCACATAATGTCCACGATCTCCATGACTTTTTATATTTGCTAGTTGACTCTCGTCTATAAATTATATTACCCTTGCTATGATGTTGGTTTATTACATATTAATCATGGACATCTTGACGAGCTTGTGAAGTTTGGTCTTCTTCTATATTAAGCATACTAATGGTTGTTGGAAAAGGTTCAAACGTTGGCGGTATTGGCATCATGGAACTAGGAATAAAATGATTCACTGGGGTTGTCAGATATTCATTCTGTGCATCAGGTTGAATTGGAACATCCTGATGTCTAGCGGGATCACCTTGTTCTTCATCGGAACATTACTATCGAAATATCGTACTCTATATATCGATGTGAGTGTATGCAGGGTTGTTGTAGCCGTTCTAGCGATTGCAACCATTCTTTCAGATATTGGCATAGTTGCAAAATAATGCTGAAGAAGACTTGAAATATATTAGAACTATTTATCATATAATTAAACAGTCAAATCAAATCATCATATTAAATAATAAACTCATACCAAAAAGTGATACGATGCTCCTGCTTTCGTTATGTATCGCCTGCTAATATTAGAATACCATTTCATGTACCAAGGCTCAACATTTATACCATTGTTAATGAGAGGTCCATTAACAATCAAATTTTGTCAATTGTCTATCTGTACCGCAAGGATCAGGAATTCGTTGCAACCTAAATTGGCACATCACACAATTTGGGTAATGCTACTCTACCACAAAAGAACATATGAGTGGACACCTGAATGTCCATATCTCATAACCTTCGAGATAATATGGTGACAAGTTTTGGATTAAATGATTATATGATTCTCAAATAATTTGCACATGTTTCAAAATATGAGTGAACCAACCAAATGGAACGTTATTAATAGATAATATATAAAAGAATATAATCTTACTTGGTTAGGGGTAAGTATATCCAATGTGTATCGTACAAAAGTAACACATGCGTAGGTGCTCTTATAATGGAGAAGTCGTCATTCCATCTACAACAATTAGAAGTTCAATATTAGTGGTTATTAAGTCACAATATAAATTATAGAGATAAAATGTTAATGAGTTGAAAATGCTTTCCATATTGTTAGTGGTCTATCACCCAAATTGCTCTCATACCGGTGGAATCATTGAGTTGCTAGAAGAGGAAACCAATTCCATGCCCAAATTTGCTACAACAAAAGAAGCCTGCTATGTCCTTACCGTTAATAATTGCACATTTGTATAACTGTCTATATAACCATGCAAGACAACCAACCCCCCAACTATACGTTACAACAACATTAAAATCTAATAGCAAGGAAGTTACATCGACACTCTACTATTGGATTTATTAGGAAATACCAATCCTCCAATTCACGTAAGATTATATCCTCGAGCATATCGTTGGAGTTGTTCTTCATCCACATCGTCTAGTAGACGGGCAAAATTATTAAATTGCTGGGCTAGCCATGACAAGCAAAGACAACCTCCTTTAAGAACATTGTCATTTGTTGTCACTTGTAACAAATTGTAACATACTCGATTCCAATCAAAATTAAGTGGTCCAATCAATGGGAACTCCAAATTGGATGATCACATCCTGCAAACTAATCGTACACTCCCCATAATGTGTGTCTCTTACCGCCATTGTTAAAAAAAACAATCACTTTAATCATTTTTGAAAATAATATAATGTTAACTAAAGTTAGGCAAAAATGCTTTTAGTTAAGTATATATACAAATAATCTCTCTTATGATGTATTTAGTTTTTTTTTTAATAATAATAATAGTAATTAATATAAAATAATGGTAATTATTATTATTATTATTATTATTATTATTATAAATTCTATTATTTTTAAATTTAATTTGTGTTACATTATAATAGTTTGGCAAATTTCTTTCTAAAATATATGATTTAATTTTCTTATATTTCAATCAAAATTAGAAGAAAAATTTATTTTCAAAATAATAATTTAACTTTACTTATAAAATTGGAAAAAGTTCAAAAAAAACTAAAATATAAGCAACTTGATTGTTTTGTCAATTCATTTTAAAGACTAATTCTATGATTTATAATTTAACCTATAATTACTTATAAAATAATTGTACCTATAATTATACTTGATGATAGTGGATTTTTTAAAACTTACTCAATTTTATTAATTATTTTTTAAAGGTAAGGATTTAAACTACGTTAAATTCAATAAATTAAATGATATGGATAAAAATAAAAAAACTAGAAAAATGACGAATATGAAGATTTTTAACATTAAAAATTTTGTCAATTTTATTCATAAAAAAGGATTATAAAATTTATGAACTTACTCTAATTATATATATATATTTTTTTTGAAATTTAATATTTGTAACCCAACCCTATCTTGGTGTTAACTACATACTAAATCATAAATCTAACAAAATCAAATATAGAACTCTAACTAAATAGTATCAAAACAATAACAGAATTATAACAACATCAAATATAACTTCAAACATATTAAAATATGTTTCCTTTTTACGGGGCAATTTATTTTTTTGTACCTTGAGTTTCACAACCGTTTATCTGTGCGAATATTAATCTTCAACTACTACTTATGTAGTTTTTCTTTTGTTGTTGAAATATATTTTAGAAAATATATTAGTATATATACAAGAATATTAGAACAATGTAAATAATAAAATACTTCATTTAAAACAAAAGTAAATAATCAAATACATAAACCTCGAATTATTGTGCAATTTTTCTCATGATTCCTCATCATAAACATATGAATAATAAGCAAATAATAATAATAATAATAATAATAATAATAATAATAATAATAAAATCATATTAATTTATAATGAAATAAGAAACGTATTATAATTTAAGTAACAGAAAAATATTGCACCAAATTTGTTGAAGTGTTAAAAGTTGGTCAAAGTTGCTTTTCATTCAAATCTGTAGTTGACTCAGTTTGAATATATCTTTTTAAGAGACGCATTCATATACAAAAAAAGTTACCCACTTTTTTTTTTTTTTTTTTTTAATTAACTCGTGGGTTTTGCAATTTGAGCTTTAAAATATGGAGTAGTATAATCGCAATTTTACCATTCATCAAAGGAAAAATCATAACACGCGGACTTCGCTTTGAGTGAACTCGTGAGTTAAAAGTCCGAGTTGAGAATCGCGGATAACGAATTAAACCAGCGCCCTGAACCAGCCGAAGAAGGGCAAGAGGGGGCAGGAACAAAATCCAAGAACAGAGCAACAATGGCTTCCCTCCTTACGTTCTACAACCCATTAACCTTCACTCGCTTCTCCCCAATTTCACTCTCTCAGGCCATTCTCCGCAGAACTCATCGGAATTCCCATTTTTCATTCTTCAAGTCTGCTAGAAGTTTCGCTTGTTTCACTTCTTCTCCGACCTCATCCAGTGCGGCGAATCCCAAAGAAATAGCCGCCATTAGGCACCACACCACATCGTCGGAACTGTGGCTGCACAACACAATGAGTAGGAAGAAGGAGGTGTTCAAGCCCAAGGTAGAAGGCAAAGTGGGCATGTACGTGTGCGGTGTCACTGCCTATGATCTCAGCCATATCGGCCATGCGCGTGTTTATGTAACATTCGATGTTCTCTACAGGTACTTGCTCTTTCTAAGTTTTGCCTTTCTTTTCAATTTTTTTTTCCTTTCCGTTCGTGTAATGATTTGCTAGTTTGTGTTGTCCTGTAATCAGATATTTGAGGCATTTGGGATACGAAGTTCTTTATGTTCGCAATTTCACCGATGTGGATGACAAAGTGAGTGAATTTGCTAAAATGGTGCCATTGATATAACAAACTGCATTTTTCCTTGCTTAGATTGTTGCCTCCCTGCACATACATTGCCTCTTCCTTTAAAGGGGCGAGATTAATAATAACAAGATGATCGAAAACGAAAATGGATTGAACTTCTTTTTCCCTTTTCAGTTACTTTTCTGATTGATTCTATGATTTGTAAGGTACATCATCTGCTGTAGTGAATGGTTTTCCTTTTCTTTGCTCAAAAGTGATAAAGGGAGCATCACTCTGGATAGCGTGATTGAATACTGCAATTGGTTGCTAAATTTAACTGCCTAATGAAATTTAGTTTTCAGGAAGAACATATATGTAAATAATGATCAAGGTAAAATTTATGGGATTAACTCTCAACTTTGTGCTAAAGAGATTCGGTTACTTTCTTTGGTTTATTTCATCGTTGCTATGATATGGTTCCTAGTTTCATAAGAAATTAGCCGTTACAGAATTCCACCATCCTTTAGTAAAGAAGGCTAAACTTTTTTTGTTTGGTGTATACCAAGGCCACAGCTATCCCGCAACAACGAAACATAATTGATAATTCTATTTAACAAGGTGCGCCCACATCCAAAGCACCATCTCCCTAAAGAATATGAGAATGCTTATTCAACATATCAGCGATCTTGGAAGGGACTTTAAAACACCAAGAGATAATAAGAGGGTGAATTTATCAAGACTGCTTTTATAAGTGTGATTTTACATATGAAGATCCAACCCCCTTTCCACCTTTATTGTATTTATTTATTTTAAAGAAATGTTGGTTTGATTTTGTTCCCATTTCCATGTCTTATTTCCACTTGTTAGGTTTTTCTTGTCTAATCTAACTCAAATTCAGTCTGTCTTTCTAATTGCTAAATCCTACATGCTTAGGAGAGGATTCCTGTTGCCACTTTTGTTCCATGTAGCCAACTGGAGCCGTTTGCACTTGTTTAATGCTTGATATTATAATGTTTTTTCTATCTTGGTACCAACTATTTTCATAATGCTATGACAGGATCCTGAGTCTGCACTTTTCAAATTCTGTAGATAATTGCTAGAGCAAATGAGTTGGGGGAAGATCCGCTTAATTTAAGTAGACGTTACTGTGAAGAGTTCTGTCGGGATATGGTGTATCTTCATTGTTTGCCTCCTTCAGTTGAACCCCGAGTTTCGGACCACATGCCCCAGATCATTGACATGATAAAGCAGGTAAATTTTTCCTTGATTTCTGGTCCTCATTTGATAGACGTTATCAGGCAATTGTATTATCTTGATTTTTCAACTATCCTTGAAACCATCTTTTGGTTCAGCAAGTATATATTGTTCACTTGTTGAGTTCTTTATGCTTTGCGTCTGTCTTGTCTTACACTTGGTTTTAGGAGGGGAAGGAGCTTTTCGTGACAAGCCATTAAGCGTTTATCTTGTGTCTTGACAGATTCTTGAAAATGGGTATGCCTATTGTGTTGATGGTGATGTGTACTTTAATGTGGATAAATTTCCAGAATATGGACTATTGTCTGGGCGAAAATTAGAGGATAATCGAGCAGGAGAGCGTGTCGCTGTGGACTCCAGGAAGAAAAACCCTGCTGATTTTGCTTTGTGGAAGGTCAATCTGGTTTCCTTGTTTTATTGTTAAGTGTTCCATGCAGTCAACCCATGAGATTATCTGAATGAAGGGGTCTAAATTTGTTTCTTTTTAACTGAAGATGAATAACGAAAAATAAACAACACTATCAAAAAGTTAGAGCTTCATTTTTAGGTACAGTTCAGCTGCCTTACCAGTTTAACCAACAAAGATAAACAAACACGACATGACAGCACTTCAAAATTGTATGATAGAGCCTTGCTTATCTTTCACATACGTGTGTCCTGTTTTTGTATTATTGTTGAAGTTCTGTGGTATCTTGCAGTCTGCAAAGGAGGGGGAGCCATTTTGGGAAAGTCCATGGGGTCCTGGAAGGCCTGGTTGGCATATAGAGTGTAGTGCCATGAGTGCAACCTATCTGGGGTATTCTTTTGATATACATGGTGGAGGGATGGATCTTGTCTTTCCCCACCATGAAAATGAAATAGCTCAGAGTTGTGCTGCTTGCAGAACGAGTAATGTAAGCTACTGGGTACATAATGGTTTTGTGACTATTGACTCGGAAAAAATGTCTAAATCTCTTGGGAACTTTTTCACCATTCGGCAGGTAGGGTTTAAAAGAATTTCATGTAGACTTCCCCTTTTCCTTTTTCTTTCTTTTTGAACAATGAACATAATAGAAATCCTTTACAGGATTTTATTTTTGTTGTTTCATTTTATTACAAGAATTGGTTGTCAATATGATAACTATAAATTGCCAGGTAATTGATCTTTACCATCCACTTGCTTTGAGGCTTTTCTTGTTGGGGACACATTATCGTTCTCCAATCAACTACTCGGATTTACTGCTTGAAAGTGCTTCAGATCGCATTTTTTACATCTATCAGGTACTATAGCATACAATATTCGTAATGAGAAATTATGGTTATACAGCCATTGCAACTGCTATCATGACTAAGTAGACACTTCCAAGAATAGACGTAGACACTACTAATACACATGAGAACATCATGTTGTTTCAATAAATACAACTGCCACTCATATAAATTTAATCTCTACGACCTCACAAGTCACACCCTATTGTTCCTATATCATATAAGATTCCCAAATATTGCTATCTTAGGGATCGTTATCATTTAATTTCACTAAATTTGAATGGTTGCAGACTCTTGATGACTGTAGAACTGTTACTAGCCAGCAAGATGAATCAAGATTGAAGGTTTCCATTGCCCCTAGTTTGGTGGAAGAAATCAACAAATTCTACAATGTTTTCCTGACCTCAATGTCCGACGATATTCACACTCCCGTGGTTTTGGCAGCATTGTCAGATCCTTTGAAAATTATCAACGATTTGTTACATACTCGTAAGGTACTATGCATAAGTGTAGCTCGATTTTTTTTTTTATATAGTTTATTGTTGGTTATGTTGTATGAGTATATAGTACAGCTACTCCTAAAGAATGGATGCTTATCAATTTTCATTTTTTTTATTTATTTTTTTTTTTTTTGTGTAAAGATTTACCGGCCATTAAGAGCCCTAGCTTCTCTTACCTTATTATAAATTGAAGATATCTTTTGTATTCTCTTTAATCGGGACTCGGTATGCTTTTGGATATTTCATCAATCAATGAAATAGTTTCTTATCGGAAAAAAAAATAAAAAAAAGAACGCATGCTTTCCTTAGGCTTCACTGAACCTGTGTTTCATTCTGTATTATCTATTGATTAATGTGGTAAGATCATTGTCATCTATTAACGAGGTTCACTTGTTTATTTAATTCATCTAAAAGATTTTTCAGAGTTTGTCAACTTGGTCCTGCTTTCACATATGTTTTATTCTTTGTAACATGTGTAATTCATATCCATCCAGGGAAAGAAGCAGGAATTTCGAATGGAATCTCTTGCAGCTTTGGAGAAGATAATTGGAAATGTGTTGTCCATCTTAGGACTGATGCCTGCTAGTTACTCTGAGGTAGAAATGGGCTGATGTCACTATAAAATAAAAATCCTGGAATAATCTTGTGGACTTCTGTATCTAGAGGACTTCAATTTAAAAAAAAATATTTTACTTACAACAAGCTTGGGGTGGTGGGTGGGGATTTGAATCTCTGACTTGAAGGGGAAGAAGCAGATTTTGTGAGATGAAATAATATTAAATTTGTTTTCAACTATTAGCTTAAGCTTTTGGGTGAATCAATAATTTAAGATTGTATTAGAGTAGGTGGTTCAAGAGGTTTTGTGTTCAAACTCCTTCAACGTTACTTTTTCCCTAATTAAAATCAATTTTCATTTATTGGGTTCTAAAACATATTTCAAGCCCACAAATGAGAGAGATCATTAGAGGATAGAATATTAAATTTGCGAATAGATTTATAACTTAACAAAACATTCTTACATTTGGACTCCGTACTCTATCATGCCACTAGCTGGCTTTGGTATGTTTATTTGGGAACAAACTGACTAACATTTTTGTTGACACAGGCTCTGCAACAGCTGAAGGAAAAGGCTTTAATGCGCGCAAAGTTGACGAACGATGAAGTACTACAAAAGATAGAAGAAAGGAATGCAGCAAGAAAGAATAAGGAATATGAAAAATCTGATGCAATCAGGACTGATTTAGCTGCTGTTGGAATTGCTCTAATGGATGGCCCTAATGGGACAACTTGGAGACCAACTGTTCCTCTTGCACTTCAACAACAGCAGCCTGCTTCAACTTGAATGATTTCTCGTCCAAGAACACCATCTTTGTTTTGTGACAATAAATGTCCTTCCACAATAAACTTATTTCCAATAGGTTATAGTTTCACTAATTCTCTTAATTTAGTTTAAATTGAGCTAAAACTGATATGACTTATTGTTGGTCTAACAAACCTAGAGAACCAACAAATTGATAAGTATATATTTAAGTTTCTTTTATTGTTAGCAATTTTCAAAATGTGATGGTTAGTGTTCTTTTCTCGGATTTGGAGGTTCAAATTCTCATACCATTACATTTGTTGTACTAAAAAATAATAAATTACCACTTCCTTAAAATAAATAGTAAATCTATTACTTTTGTTTTTTCAATTTTATTATTTTAGCAAACAAAACCATCTACATTAACTCCAAAATTCATGATAATGAATTAATGGTACAATCATTACCATGAATTTGCTATAAATCTATTAATGTCATCATTGAAAATATTGACGCCATAAACATAAATTTGTCATAATTATCACCATTAATGTCATTAATCCATAACCAAAAACGATCAAACGTCAAAAGTCTCCTTTTAATTACATCTTTGAAATTTGATTTCTTTCTTAGATAAAAAATTCCAGAGTAAGGGTTAAACCAATGATTTTTTAGTTGATAATTGATATTTTATTGGTTGAGTTATATATGTAAATGCACGAATTGGTTTTAGAATTTGAATTTTGCTTCAATTTTTTTAGTATTAAGAAAATTCGAATCATCTCATGTCAATAACACTTTTTTGTATGTCAGTTGATTAAATACACGCATGACATGCTCTTTAATTTATCGAGAGTGGTGCACTACATCACATAAGCTTACATAAAACTTCTATATGCAAGCTTGAGTACAACAAATACAATATCTGGAGGTTAGAGATTTAAACTTTTTGGTCGTGAATGCATGTCTTAAATTGATTGAGCTACATTTAAATTGACGATAAAACATATGTCATATTAGTATTTAGTCAATGAATTTAATATTAAGAATAATTGGATAGAAACATATTAAAAATAAAATTGAAATTTGATTAAAAAAAGAAAAGAATTGAAACGTCGGTTAAAAATTCAATTACTTGACAATTTCATTTATATGGAAAGATATAAAATAAAAATTACTGTTTCATACATTCGTTATGTGCATCATAAATAGAATCGCTCCAAGGGGTCCTTATAAATAAGAATACATTTCCACACTTTATTTCTCATCAAAAAGAACCTTTTCCATATTGGAAAAAAGAAAATCACAAATTAAAAATGGTTGCCTCCATCAAGTTTCTATGTTTACTCTTCTACTTTTGTCTCCTCTCTAAAAATATATATAATATTCATCTCAAAATGTTTCATATTTTAACTAAATTATTAGAACCGATTGGTTTCACCTAAAATAAAGTCGTGAGAGCTTATACGTTCAAGTGGATAGTTATCCCTAAAAATTTCAATACTTTTCTTTTAAAAAGTTACTCTTAGTTTTTTCTACTAATACACTTAACTTCATCTACGTGTTTTCTCGAGACTTGTATGTATAACCATCTACTCTTCGTCAAGTAAACGATTAGTAACAACAAGATAACTTTATATTTTAATATTATTGTTTTGGATCATATATTTCTTTTTCAGGCAATTGCCAATGCAGGTTGGATGAGATAGCAATCAGTCAAAGTAGAACTGGAAAAGAAGTGAATGGGAAGAAAGAATGGAGAGCCACAATCACAAACAATTGTGTTTGTTCTCAATATAGTGTGAAATTTGATTGCAATGGATTTAATTCAGTTGAGAAGGTTGATGAATCAAAGTTAATGGTTGCTGGGTCAGTGTGTTTGGTTAACAATGGTCAACCAATCTTTAAATCAATTCCCATTTCCTTCACTTATGCTTGGGATAATGCCTTTGCTTTCAAACCCCTCTTCTCTCAAATTGCTTGTTCTTAATTAACTTCTCTTTCTCATCTTTTCCATCTCAAACCCCTTACCTATTTTTACCAATAATGGGCAAAGTTTGTATTGGTCTAATTTAATGATATATAAATTTTATTTCAATTTTCTTCAATTTTGATAACTTTTCTTTTTAATTGTTTAATTAGTTAAAACATATACTCGATCTCAAATAAAAGTGAGGATTAAACTATTTATATTGAGATTTTAATTTTGTGGATATATTGACCTACATATTGATGAAACATCAATATCGATGGATATGGATATTTTTGTGAGTTAGTGAATTTAAAAATTTTGTTTAGATTAATAATTAAGTTATTTTTACTCTAAATTTAAGTTATCGATATTGTTATTAGTATTTCTATTTATATTAGATTAAATACATGGCATTTTTTTATATTTTACAAGCATTTATAAAAGATATAAAAAATCTTCGTAAATATTTAATATCAATATCAAATTCTTGGATTTACAAATTTACGAATATAGGATATTTTCATCCTTAATACAGATTATATAAATTCACTAATCATTTATTGATTCAATGCTTGATGTGTGTATGCAATATTTGATATGAGTAAATAAGTGGGAGAGAATAAATTTCTTTTTTTTCATGATAATGTATTTTTTTCACAATATTTTATTCAATAATTTAGTGTGAACAAAATAATTTTCAATTTAAATCATCTAAAGTTTTAAAAACTATATTATAGCAAAATTAGTTATTGAATAGAAATATAAAAATAATTAAATAGTGTGTCTACTTTGATCATTGATCAAATACTTATAAAATGAAGTTACTATATATTTCCCGACCTTAAATTGAACAATTTGGTCTTCGGAAATTTTCATGTTTATAATAATCACTAGATATAAATTTGAGGTATTTTTACAATTTCTCTTCATACGTATAACTAAAGGCCTCTTCAAGTAATTTATCCCCTCCTACCCTCAATTCATTGAATATCAATTGGGCACATTTTATAGCATCCATTAAGTACACGGAAAAATTTTATATATTGTGGGAATATGAAATTTTCATACTCTCTTCATTTATTATGTGTCACATCAATATATATTTAAAAATTGAGTGAGGGACTCACTAACATTAATATAGAATTCTCTAATATTTATAAAAATAAATTTATAGTGTGAACAAAGATGGTATATTTGTACTCCCTAGTATTATAAATTCATTCTTAACACACAGGTTCAAATATACAATGGGTATGCTTTTTTATATTATTGAAAAATCAAACATTCAACTTAAATGAATGTCATATATAATCCTTAAAACACTCATGTATCTATACTATACATAAATGTGACAAAAAGAGGAGAATTTTTATATCCCCTTTTTGCCCTTGCAATTTTTTTTTTTTTTTTAATAACCATTTTGTCCCTTGTAGGCTTATACCCCTACCTTCAAATCTTTTTTAAAATTGGTGGTGATGATTGCCAAGATGAATAATGGTAATAGCTTTACTTGTTTTTCACGAGGCGCATCATGTCATTGGATCATTGGATCGGTAAACCCAATTGCCTAACATTTTTTTGTGATTAAAGGTTGGTCTTTTTTTTTTTTTTTTTTTTTTTAATAACCATTTTATCCCTTGTAGGCTTATACCCCTACCTTCAAATCTTTTTTAAAATTGGTGGTGATGATTGCCAAGATGAATAATGGTAATAGCTTTACTTGTTTTTCACGAGGCGCATCATGTCATTGGATCATTGGATCGGTAAACCCAATTGCCTAACATTTTTTTGTGATTAAAGGTTGGTCTTTTTTTTTTTTTTTTTTTTTTTAATGCTGAAATTGGTGTCAGTTTTTACGGTTGGGGGCTTTTTGGACTTTTGGAGGGAATTGATTTCGGGTTTTGTTTCTTTCACTTATTAAAGATTCAAGTTTGGAGGGTTTTGATTTAGGAATTTTCTTTAATCAAGTTTCAGATTTAAGTTTGGTGTCACTTCTTTTTTTTTTTCTCTACTTTTTAGAGTGTTTTCCATGATGCCCATTATGTCATAGGGATGGTTCCAATTGACAAACATGTTAGTTTTTCTTTTTCGGATGTTGAATTAGTGTATGTTTTTTTTTAGATTTTGGGTTGTTTCTGGACTTTTGGAGGGATTTGATATAAGAATTTTTTTTTCGAGTAATTCACATATTCTACAAAATACCGACAACCTTTTTTCTTTTTATATATTTTAATGTACAATTTTAAATCGAATCTTTGCCCGATTCAAATTTTGTCTCATAACTATTTATACATCATTCGAAGTATTCTCCTCAAAATGTAAGTGAATATTTGATGATTGAGTTTTCCATTTTTTGAAGTATATTTAAAACAATTTTATTGAAAGTGTTTAAAAAAAATGAATTTTTTGAAAAACATTTTTTCGGTTAAGGATTCTTAATATGTAGAGATGGGTTTGACATATAATCTTTCCCTTTTTTTTATTTTCTCATAATTTGCTGTTTTGGATGATTCCATGGGAATCATTGTGTTGGTTTTGTGGTGTGAGTTTGTTTCCTAATTGGTTTCCTCTCTAATTAATGAGGAGAGTTGTGTACCTAATTTGGGGTTTGATTTTTAATGAAATTCCATTATAGAAAAAACTTATAGAATCTATTTTAAAATTAAAAAAAAAAAAAAGCAAATTCTTTAAAACAAAAGAACAAAAAAATAACTAGCTTAACTATTCTTATATATCCTTAAATTTCTTTTTTAAGATTTTATCATTTTAATAATAATCTATGTAATTTGGTTGAGGGAGATTTGTTTAAGCTTTCACATATGCAATATTTAACCATATTAAAATAGGATCTTTTTAGTCCAATTGGTGGCTAATTAATTTTTTTCTAAAATAAATTAGCATGACTCGCAATTTTAAAAATAATAAAATTTTAATTTTTACCGTACAAATTCATAAACACGTGCATCACATATAATTCATTATTAGTATGTATATATAACAATTCATAAATCATAAACCTTAAAAAGCAATATATATACACAAATAGTGAGCTCATCTTATTATATTGTGTGGGTAAATAGAGATCATATATGAGGTAAAAAAAAGGGGGGTAAATTTAAAGGCAGGGAATTACTGAGAAGAAGGGCTTGAAAGGGTAGGGTTTGTCCCAAGCATAAGTAAAAGAGAGTGGGTTTGTTATGGAAATTGGTTTAACAACCAAACATTGATTGATTGAAACAATTAAAATTGAATCATCAATATGTTGAACTGTATTAAATCCTGTGCAATTCAACTTCACATTTGTTTGAATACAACCACATTTGTTTGTAATTGTCACTCTCCATTCTTTCTTCCCTCTCACTTCATATCCTGTTGCTTTTTGGCTGATTCCAAGGTCTCTAATTGAGCATTGACACTTCCCTGTAATATTATAATCCAAAATCATCGGTTACTCGTTTTCTATCCATTCTAGACATAGTTCGGTGGATAAAGCATCAATCGCAGTTTTAAGGAAAAAAAAAATACAACAATTATCATTCTAAGATGTTAATCTAATGTACATGTCATTTTTTTTAATTTTTGGTTATGAAATCTTTTAGTAGAATCTTAATGATCACATGTGTCGTCAATTATCTATAACGTGAGATCTAGATAAAACACCAATTGTTGTTCTAAGAAGTCAACAGTCTGATCTAGATCATCTATTAAAGGGAAAAAAATCTAAGATGTCTATTTGACGTGTCATTGTTTTTGTTTATGAATTTTTTAGTGGAAATCTAATTATCACATGTGTCATCAATTATCTAACGTGCGCATTTTGACAATCTAGACCTAGGTTGGTCGATAAAACACTCATTGTTGTTTAAAAAATTCAATAGTTTGATCTCAACCCTTACAATAATATTTTTTGAACTAAAAGGAAAAAAAAAAGTTCAACATCTTGAAGGTTGTTGATGGTTTCATTTCAAATCATGCTTAATAGTTTGGATTTTGAATTTCAAAATGGAATTGAAGTTTCTTTTTTCAAAATGATAAAAACTAAAAAACAATGTTTTTTTTTTTTAAAAAAAAGTTAAGGATTAAATTGAAATTTTTTGTGTGTAAAGTTTTTTCTTTAAAAAAAATGGGATAATTAAAAGTTTTGGAATATTAAAATTTAAAGATGAAAAATTTAGAGTTGAAAATAGGATTTAATCACTAACAATTAACATAACATAATAATTTGATGATTTTCAAGTAAATATACCTTTGGAAAGGAGAGTACAAAAGATGAAGAAGAGAAAACAGAAAAGCTGGATGGAAGTAGCCATATATATTGATATTGTGTGCTTTTTCTTTTTCAATGTTTTATTTTTATTTTTATAGGAAAGTGTGGTCTTATTCATAAGGATCCTTTTGAAGGAAAAATTACAAATTTAATTATTTTATTTAATATATTCCATTTGGAGGATGACTGAGAAATGAATTGAATGTAAATAAATTTGGTCAGGTAATTGAATCAATTAATTTTTTTTTTTTTTTTTTTTTTAAGAGTGGTGTTGAAGAACTTTTCCTTGATAGGAATTAGGATATCAATCACATAAATTAGTTTTTCTTTTTCTATCAATATATATTCAAATCTCAAATATTTAGATATTTTTGAAATGTAAATCTTCCATGTTGAAAATTTTTAATTTAATCTATTGTTTTCTATTTACTTATTTTTTTTTAATACAATTGAAACCTTTGATTTTGATATAATTGTGTTCACTATCGTTTATTGAATATTTTTCGTAATTATTTATTTTACACAAATAATTTATTTTAAAGGGTCAATGAATTATATTCTATAAATATAATTGAAAATTCTAATGGGGTGAAAAATAATAAAAAAATTTAAAGTTGTACTTGAAATAATTAATTCAACATAAATGTACAGCTCAAAACGGTTAAATAATTATCTACTTTTTCTTTTGAGAGATGAAATTACTTTCGTTTTCTAAATTTGTTGAACTCGAGAAGGTGAAAAACTAAATAGATACAATATTTTATATTTTTCTTTTGAGAGATGAAATTACTTTCGTTTTCTAAATTTGTTGAACTCGAGAAGGTGAAAAACTAAATAGATACAATATTTTATAATTTAATTTCAACGATATAATTATTATAGAAAAATTATCTTAAATGATAAAACTGCTGAAAATATTTACAATTGATAACAATATGCAATCTATCTACGATAGACTGCTATCTATGTCTATCGTAACAGATAGTAGTCTATCGCGATCTATCGCAGATAAACAATAAAATTTTGTTATATTTATAAATATTTTGGTTACTTTTGCTATATTTGAAAAAAAAAAAACATTATTATATCCAATTATATACAAATATTATTTATTTCTTAAGGAAATAAAATCTTATGGGAATGATATAACGCATTATCTCCTAAGTCGTACAAGGAAAGGTGATTCATGGAAAAAAAAAAAAAAATTGATTCAATTACTTTACAATTTTTTTTTATATTCAAATAATCTCTCATCCATCTTCAAATAGTAAGATATTAAATAAAAGTTATTGTTTTACACATTTTTTGTGCATTAGAAATTAATAATCCCTTCAAAAGATCCTTATAAATAAGACTACATTCCAAACTTTATTTTTCATCAAAATCATTTCTTTCTAATTGCCACTTTGGAAAAGATAAAAACACACAAGAATGGTTGCCTCCATCAAGTTCTTTTGTGTACTGTTCTTCTTTTGTCTCCTCTCCAAAGGTATATTATCTACGCTCAAATTAGTTTAATATATTTAGTTTACATAAATTATTATAAATGAAAAAAAAAAATCAAACTATTTATAAATATAGAAAAAT
This sequence comes from Citrullus colocynthis, assembly GCA_031780015.1. Lineage (NCBI taxonomy): Eukaryota > Viridiplantae > Streptophyta > Magnoliopsida > Cucurbitales > Cucurbitaceae > Citrullus > Citrullus colocynthis. The sequence continues at coordinate 2,666,682 of QLSR01001487.1, forward strand.
TTCATTATCTATCGGCACAATATAAACTGCGACAAACTTTGTCGATTGCAGTGTATTGTCCAATGATAAAATCTATCACAATATATGACTGATGAACAATAAAATTTTTCTATATAATCATTTAGTTAAAATCTCTTTTTTACCCTAAACTTTGGAATATGAAAAGAAATTATATTACTTGTAGTCTTAGACATTAACTTTTTATATAAATAATTTAAACTAAATTAAATGACTTGTAATATATATGTGTATTTCAAGATTGGTACATGCAGAAATATCTACTTTTCATCCCGATAGCTTTCTCTTATAAATGATTTCTTGAGGAAAGATTAGTTGCAATGATACGACAACAGATAAACTTTAAAAGTTGAAATCTACTAAGAAAGAATTAAAAAGCACAAAGTTTAACAACTCAAATAGGTTTAAACAGGTAGGTGTGTTTAATTTGGTTTAACTTTTCAAATGCTTAATTCTGAAAATAAGTTATTTTAGAAAAAATGAAGTTGTTCGACAACCACTTAAAAAAATTTTTGAAACCATTTAAAGTGTATTTTAAACAAATTTTATAAAAAACGTTTAAATACAAATGCCTTTTTTGAAAAACATTTTTATCTCTAATCAATCCAAACAGGTAGTAAATCTCTAAAATTTTGAATATATTTTTCTATATTTTTCTAAAATTTTGCATGAAAAAAAAAAATTACTTGTTGTGTCTTAGACATTAATTTTTTATAAGGTAATTCCGTTGTGTAGCACTTTTAGGAATAATAATTAAGTACATGGCAATATTTTAAAAATATTGCAAATATAGCAAAATTCTATCAGTGATATGGTCTATTTAAGTGATAAACACATACTATTAATATGATCTATCATTAATAGACTTAAAAAACAGAATCTAAATTTTGCTATAATTGCAACTATCCTTTAGTTTGTTATATCGATAATTTAACCTAAATTATTATACTTGTAGTATATAATATCTGCCTTTCAAGAACAGAGTATCTACGTAAATATCTATTTTCATAAGTCAGGTTTCTTCTAAACGAGTCCTTACAGTAAAATGGCAGACATGAACTTTCAAAAAGTTTAAAGAATCTACTAGGGAAAGAAATAAAAGTTTGAAGGACTACAATATAGGATTTAAACCTTGTATATTCGAATGACGAATCTAACTGGTTTTGGTTTGTATTGGATGGTTGGTTTAGGAAATTGCGAATGCACGTTGAATGACATTAAAATAAGCCAAACTACAAGTGGATCTCAAGTGAAGGGGAAGCAAGTGTGGAGAGCTACAATCACAAACAATTGTATTTGTTCTCAATCAAGTTTGAAATTGGATTGCAATGGATTTAATACAGTTGAGAAAGTTAATCCATCCATTTTAATGGTTGCTGGGTCAGTTTGTTTGGTTAATAGTGGTCAGCCAATCTTTGAGTCAAGGCCAATCTCTTTCACTTATGCTTGGGACAATGCCTTTCCTTTCAACCCTCTCTCCTCTCAAATTTCTTGCTCTTAAATTTACTTCTTACATTATTATATATTTACAAATAAAAAAAAAAACAAGAATTCTCACAGCTTTGTATTAGTTTTTAGGGTTTAATGATATATGAATAATTAAAGTATTTACATCCTACTTTTGCATGCATAACACATGCATTTTTTTTTTTTTTTTTTGTGTTTTTATATACATTATTGTTCAATTTATTTATTTATTTATTTATTTATTTATTTATATTCTCTTTTTAGTTAATTTGAACCTAACTCAATTGGTTATGATATATATACACTCGACTAAGAGGTTAGAGGATTGAATTTCCTACCTCTAATTAAACTAATATATATGTGTGTGTGTTTAATGTATATGATAATTAAAATGTGTGCATATACTACTTGATATATTAAGTAATCGAGCGGAGAGAGAAAATTCTTGGTTTAATGGTTAATGTATCCACCCAACCTTAAGGTTGGAGGTTCAATTTCTTATCCATATTTATTGTATTAAACAAACCATATATCTCGGTTAAGAGATGTTATGGGTGAGATCCAACTTGAAATACACTATATGGGGTTAAGTGAAGGCCCAATATAAGTTTGGTCTTCGAGTTTTCAAAGAATTTAAGTAATCTTAGCTTACTTTCTTTTAACTTCGATCGATAAAAATTTGGTCTCAATAATTTTACATTTATAATTTATTCCATATGCCTTAAATTTTATAGTGATTTAAGTCTATTTACTATTAAAAATAGGTTAATTGTTTTAAATGACAAAACTGCTCAAAATATTTTTAAATATAGCAAAATGTCACTATCTATCAGTGATAGACATGACTAATAGTCATCTATCAGTGTTAGCGTGATACGCACTGATAGATGTCTTTCAATGTCTATCATTGTCTATCAGTGACATTTTGTTATATTTGTAAATAAGTTCACCCATTTTGTTATCTTTGAAAACAACTCTTAAAAATATCGGCAAAATTTAATGGAATACACACACATTGTCGTCTAATTTAAAATTTATCAACTCAATATATCATGTCACTTTTATGTTCGTTAACTAACAATTAAATTAGAGGTTCGATTTTCTCACTTCATATATTGTCAAAAAAAAAAAGTTAAAAATTAATTTATGGTGTGTTTGGAATACAAAATTCAAGTGTTAATTTAAAAAGTAAGTCATTTTTGGAAAAAAATTTGGAGTGTTGGACAACTACTCAAAATAGATTTTGAAGTGTATTTTAAACAATTTTTATCAAAAGAGTTTAAATAAAAATGAGTTTTTTGAAAAATACTTATAGTAGGAGCATTTGTAGACTTTTATTTAGTTTAAAAGTTATTTTTGCAACGAGGTATTAACGGTTTTTTTTCACATATCACGGTAAGAGTATTATTGAGCTTTTTAAAGTTTAAGTGTATTTTTGAAGCAATAAGGTATTAATGGATATCTTTAAACTATATTTTAAAATTTATCAGTATTTTTTGAAACTTTTAAAAGTTTAGAGCTATATAATTTAGCCTATTCATTTATTTTGTAACGTTCGTCTCCTAATAAGGAAAGTGATTCACTTCCCCAAAAAAAGTGTTGATTGTTCAATTGGTTGGCACTTCAAATTTGTTTCTTTTGAAATCGTTCTCGAATAAACTATCCTTCTCAAATAGAAAACTATCAAATAAGCCTAATAAGGTTCTTAGTTATTACCATTTTGTTTTTATTTACTTTTTTAATTAGATAATTATTTTAAATAATAAAACTACTAAATATATTTTTAAATATAACAAACTTAGTGATAAATATCCTATCGGTGTCTATCACTAATAAACAACGATAAATGATAGTAGTCTATCAATGTATATTACGTAAAAACATCTCTTTTTAATTTATACTTAGTTTTATGCAAAATTGGTAGTATAGGTTTTTTTTTTTTTAATAAGCACACCAATTCTTAATTAAATTTTATTCTAAAAATATTAATAAAAAATGAATAACAAAATATAGAAATTTATGAATAAAAGTAGCGTTATAAACCTAATTTTCAGAAATCACCAAATATTATCAAATTGTTTTACACCTTTTTTGGGCATTAATTCTATTCCTTAAATGGGGCCTTATAAATAAGACTACCACTTCCAAACTTTATTTCATAAAAAGAAAAAAAGATAATTACTTTTCCATTAAAAAAAAAGACATAAAAAAGGACCTTTTATTGAAATATTGTATTTAGTAAAAATAATTAGAAAAATATTGTAGTTTGGAAACTATTTAGGAAAATATGGTAGTTGGGAGGAGAGAGAAGATTGAAAAGTGGAATGAGGCAAAGGTCGAGATCTCAACCTTCGACCAAGGCAAAGGTCGAGACCTCAACCCTCGACCAACGCGAGCCTTCGACCAACGCAAGGCGGCCTCAACTTTCGACCAATGCAAGGCCTACCTTCGACCAACGCAAGGCGGCCTCAACTTTCGACCAATGCAAGGCCTACCTTCGACCAACGAAAGGCCTACTTCGACCAACGCAAGGAAGCCTCAACTTTCGACCAACGCAAGGTCGAGGCCTCAACCTTCTACCAACACAGACCCATAGGTGGAAACTTTTGCGGAGATTCCGTCCGCCGCAGATATCGTCGCGTAGTCACAGAGATTCCGCCACACGTCCCGTCATCACGTCGTCGCAGAGAATCCACCGCAGGTCTCTTCGCGTCGTCGCAAAGATTCCCTGCCACCGTTGCTGAGTGCCCGTGACTTATGATCGAGGGTTCAACCCTCGACCAAGTCTCTTTAAATGTCGCGTCACCCTCTTCTTCCTCCCACTATTTCTTCTTCCAATTCCTTGCTTCTCTTCTTCCGAATCTGAGCAGTTCCAACTATTTCCTTTCATTTTCGCAACTTCTCACAATTACTCCATTTTCTCCAAATTTTCTCCTCTTTTTTTTCTAAAAAATTTGATCTATCGAAATACTCTTTTTTTCCAAATTTATGAGGTTTGTAAATGTGATTTATGAAATATATATTTCTTTAAGATAATATAAATTTTTTTCTCTATTCTCATGCTTTTTTTTTCAGTATTTGTTACTATTTGGAAAGCAAAGATCGATCGTTGTCATTTCGAGAAAGAAAAAAAAGTAAACCATTGCTGGATTTGTAAGTTACCAGTTCATTTTCTGATATTTATATTATGCTAGACATACCATTTTAAGCTAAATATGTCATTTTAATGTTCGTTTTTATTTTGTTAATAGTCTTTGAATTGAATAATATTTATATATTGATGTTATGAGTTTTTTCTATAATTTAATATTCTTGTTTATATTATATTAGATTTATCATATTAATATTATATTAGATCTACCATGTTAATGTTATATTAGATCTACTATGTTGATAATTTTAATATAATATTTTATAATTTGTCTTTGGTTTGCATTTTATAGTTATATCTTTTTAACACAAAAAGTTGTTTTTTAATTGAAAAAATTTATTTTAGAATGTATTTTTGTTAATATACATAAAAGTTTCTCAATTGAAAAAAAAATTAAAAAATTAAAAATTTTAGTTATATAATTTTTCAAAAACAATATTCTTTTAGTTATATAATTTTTCAAAAACAAAATTAAGAACTTCTTTTTTTAAAAAAAATAATACTAATTTTTTTAAAAAAAATAATATTGATTTTTAGCAGAAATAATATTGATTTTTATTAAAATAAATAATATTAGTTTTAGAATTTTTTAAAAATAATATTACCTTTTAATGTCCTTTTTGTTTTTTAAATATTTAGTATTACGGTAAATTTTAATTTTTTAGTACAAATTTATATTTTTGTTGCGTTTTAAATATTACTAGATTTTTTTATTATTAGAGCTTTTAGTTAAATAATTAGTGATATATATTGTTGTTTTCTTTTTTTAGAAAATGACAGACAAGTGTTTGAAATTTATGTTGTTTACAAATGGTTTGATGGTGTTGATGGAGTTGAATATGACCAGCCAGCATGTGGGGGTTTTAGCATAAATGTGAATAGTGGACTTATTTTTGAACAATTTGTTGAAATGATTGGGTTGTCACTTGGTGTAGATATGAGATCAAACCACTTAGAAATAATATATAGACATCCTAATCTAACACCATTAGGATCTGTAAAGTATATGCCATTCCCCATTCATAACGAACAAGCGATGAATCTGATGTTTTCAATTGCAATGCCGCTCCCGAACCTAGTGCATTTATACGTTAATGTGAGTATGGTAGGCTTGGATACAAAATTGAATGCACAATCGTTGAGTCAGTTTGAAGATCTGAATCAATTGCACCAGCCTATGACGATGAAAATATGGTGGCTGGCAATCAATATAGGGATTTTAGAACAAAAACAGACGATGAATTCGAAGAGTTGGATTTCGATGGTCGTGAACATGAAATGTTATTAGATACATTCGCTAATCTTGACATGAATATAATAGATAGCGTTAGAGAACATGACCCGGTTGTAGCCTCAGTAGTCGTTGACAATACCCAATTGTATAAGGGTATAATTTTTCAAGACAAAGAAATATTACAACATTTGATCAAGTGTTTTGTTATCAAGTGTCACGCACCATATGAGGTCGTGGAATCAACACCGAATATTTGGGCAATTCGGTGTAAGAAATGGGAGGATGGTTGCAAGTGGCGACTCCGTGCAACGAAAAAAAATCTCACAATTGGTTCGAGATTACTAAGTATGTTGACCAACATACATGTTTTTACTCAGAGTTTACCCAAACTCATGTGCAATTAGATTCTTCAATGATTGCACTGGAGTTTTGTGAAGCTGTGAGGAAAAAATCGTCCATCAGTGTGGCACAACTACAATCCGACATCAAAACAAAATAGGGATACCATGTTCCTTACCATAGGGTGTGGGAGGGTAAACGAAAGGCATTGGCTAGAGTGTTTGGTGATTGGGATGACTCATACAAACTGTCGCCCAGGTGGTTATATATGGTCAAGCATACAAATCCCGGCACACGAGTGGAGTGGAGAATAAAGAGCACACCTACTGAAGAACATGTCATCCTTACTTCTGTATTTTGGGCATTTGGTCCTTGTATAGAAGCATTTAATAGATGTTGGCCGATATTCAAATAGACGGTACTCACTTGTATGGAAAATATCGAGAAAAGTTGCTAATTGCTACATCAGTTGATTCGAATGGGCATCTTCTTCCTCTTGCATTTGCCGTTGTAGATTTGAAGATGAGGAGTCTGCTGAAACGTGGGGATGGTTTTTAAAACACCTCAGAGAAATTGTTATACATGAAGAGGTGTGCTTGATTTTGGATTGACATGGTGGCATCATCTCGACAGTGAACAATCCAGAAAATGGTTGGACAAGGTCAAAATGTCACCATAGATTCTGCTTACGCCATATTGTAAGTAATTTTAATAAAAAATACAAGTTCAATACATTAAAAAGTTTTGTATATCATGCTGGATGTCAGTTCCAAGTTCGCAAGTTTAATAAAGCAGTGGAAGACATCAAGCGAATAAATAGGAGTTGTATGAGTTTTTTTGACAACATTGGTATTGAGCAATGGACTCAAGCGCACAATGGGGGGTTTAGGAACAAGTGGATAACGACGAATCTATCAGTGCATCAATGGAGTCCTCAAAGAAGCTCGAATGTTGCCGATAAATGCTCTTACTCAAATAACATTCTACAAATGTGTAAATTATTTTGAGAAAAGAAGAGCAGAAATAAGAGCTACCTTAGAGTGTCGAGATAAATACACTCGGTAATAATTTTCTTTTTAATAATCAACAATTTGTTCCAAATATTTTTATAATACTAAGTGAGTAAATATTCAGGTACGCACACGAAAAAAATCTCAAAATGGGCTACAAGATCCAGTAAACATGAAGTCCAATCATATGATCGATGTGAAGGTATATTTCATGTGAAAAACCGGACGTCACAGCCCCAATTTTAAAGGAGGAAATATTCAAATACTGAAGCTAAGTGATTCCGAATAGTACTATTCATGTAACTAGTGGCAAGCATTTGGCATTCCATGTTCGCATTTTATGGCAATTTGTTCACGATTTAATATGAACTATGAAGATTTCATTGAAAACTACTATAAAATGTCGACATACGCTGCATGCTACTCTCCTCAATTTCAACATGTACCGCATGAAGATTACTGGATCACACCTCCTAATATGCCTATTTTACATGCCGACCCGATGTTATTGAGAAAACCTGGTAGACCAAAGAGTTCACGATATCATAATGAGATGGACTGGATAGAACCAAGTTCTCAAGTACGTTGTGGATTTTGTAATCAGTTAGGTCATAATCGAAGGAAATGTCCTTCGTTACAAAGATAGACACCAAACAGTTAGAGATTTTTTTCGTTAAACATTTCTATCATGTAACCAATGTTTTAATAATAAAATTAATATTTTTATCATGTGCTCTCACTATCTCACTCTCTCTCGCTTTTAAGTCCTAATTTATTTGTATGTTTTACTCGATAAATATATAATTTGTTTCTTCTAGATCATGGTTTTAAATCCAGGACCGATTGATCCCGATATTTTATACGATCAATCTGTTCATCGATCAACAAATGTATGGCAAGATCGGACTACAGGCGAGATGTGCTGTAGATGGCGTGAGGCGGTTATTTATCGTACCATCCCACTTCATTGTCGCATACTACCACTTCTGCGTGCATCAGGCTTTTATGGGGTTGCCAGACTAGGATTCATTCAGTTAGACTGACACCTCATCACTGCACTTGTTGAGAGATGGACGCCAGAGACCCATACCTTTCATGTGCCTACTGGAGAAGTCCGTATCATGCTCCAGGGAATAAAAATATTATTTGGGTTACCTGTCGATGCCGAGCCTGTTACCGGGATAATGCATAACGATTGGCTGCATATTTGTCAGATGCTACTCGGTGTGACCCCACCTGCAAATAAAATTAGAGGATCAAGGTTGAGTCTAACATGGCTAGGGACACAATTTCCAGGACTTGATGATGATGTAGATGAATAATCTGTCACGAGATACGCAAGAGCATACATATTGCAGATGATGGGCGAAAGTCTATTTTCTGATAAGTCAAGTCACTTCATGCACCTAATGTTCCTTCCACTTTTAGCCAATCTCCATGAGGCGGGACGGTATTCGTGGGGTGGAATGTGTTTGGCATGGCTGTATAAATAGCTATGTAAAGCAACAAGATCTGATGTTCGTGAAATCGTTGGGTTTCTGATATTGCTACAAATATGGGCTGGGGAACAATTTACAACAATGGCTCCACAACTCCGATATGTCAACGATCACCAATTAGCAGAACGAGCCTACGGTTCTCGGTATGTCATTTTAATTTAATTTAGCTGATATTTTTTGTGACTAATATAGTTAATTTTAAACCTAAAATATTAATTTAATAATATAGGTGGAGAGACCAATTTTGTGTAACTAGGTCAGCTACACATGTAGTGAGTCAATATAGATATATGCTTGATCTGCTTCAACCTGACCATGTATGTGAATACTAAACCCAAATGAATTTTTTATACATATTTTTTTATATACTTGTATTTAATATTTTTAATGTAATATGTTATGTTTCAGATTATTTGGGAGCCTTACAAAGCTGTTATGGACACTTTGCCCAATATTTGTACTAGCGGTCAAGACATATGGCGGACGATGAGCCCACACATATGTTTTCACATTGGTGAGTGACATCTTCCTGACAGGGTAATCCGACAGTTTGGTTTCAAACAGGATGTCCCATCAGAGTGCAATACTGAACCCCTACTACATGACATGAGAACTGCACATTAGTGTGAAAAAGTTGCACATTTGGTAGTGCGATGGCACTATCGTAGAAGGTTTATTGCAGTCGGCGTTTCAATTGGGCAATTCGATAGGGATGCAACTCAAGATTACATCATTTGGTATAATAATATTACGAGACGCTACATTACTCGTCCGGGAGCAACTTTGGGTCATTTGGTATATAATCAAATATTGTCTAATTATTTTTTATTTAAATTTATTTGAAATATTATCTAATTGTTTTGTAATCCATAGAGATCGAGCAATAGTAGTCTTCGTGATGTTGCAAATGATCCAGATCAAGTATTTATTATATGCAATAATAACACAAGTTACAGGGAGGAATTACACTACATGTACGATATACCTGTTGCACCTCCACCAGTTCCTAGGCATAGGGGACGTGCTCGAGCAGAAGAAGATGAGTTTGATGCAGTTGACCATAATGTGGAAGAATTGCCTCCTATGATGCAGACGCAAACGCAGAGCCAGACTGGTTATGCTAGTCCGATGAGGATGCAACCAGCCTTTGGTTTAGGATATTATGATTAAGAGGTCGGACCATCGTCTTCATATATGCATACACATGGACACGACGTCTATGAAGTCCTGCAGAGGTACCAGAGCAACCTAGAGTGCAAAGTCGACGACGCCAACCAGCTCAAAATCGGCGACGTCTGCCTTGTGGGACACATTGAATTTTTTTATTATTACTAATTTCAGTGGAAAAATAATAAATTGTTGTATTAATATTGACACTTTAATTTTATATTGATTGGTTGGTTAGTGATAAAATATATGTTTGTTATTATAACGGTTTTTAAAAGAATGTTAGTTAAAATAATATTATTGAAGTATAATTCTAAATAATTTATAAAACCACAATATTTTTTAAAATTTTCCGAAGTGGGAAGGTGGAAGGTGGGAAAAAAACAATTTAAAAAAAATTGGTCGAGGGTTGGGAAAAAAAAAAGGAAAAAGAAGGTCGCCCTCGACCAAGAAAAAAAAAAAGAAAAAAAAAAAAGAAACAAACACCATTCCCCAAATCCCAATTTCCCAATAAAAACTACAATATTTTCATAAATATTTCAAAAACTACAATATTTTTCTAAATAATTTATAAAACCACAATATCTTTTTAAATTTTCCGACATAAAAATGGTTGCCTCCTCCATCAAAGTCTTTTGTGTTCTCTTCTTCTTTTGTTTCATTTCCAAAGGTAAATTAATTGTTATTTGATAGTCTTTAAATTCTCACCCTAACTTTTTATATCCATTTCTTTCTATCTCCAAAATCTTTAAATGTGGTTTTCTTTTTATCCTAATCTCTAAATTTTCAAATATCTTTTTTTTACTTTAACTTCTCAATTTTAATTTTAACGTGAAAAATTCCATACCTCACTCACTACGTGTAATTTTGATTAGTTATACACGAGGAAAACTAATGACACAAGACTAACGAGAGACATTTTTTCCATACACACTACTTTAGATTCGATTATAAGGAGAATTAACTTGTAATCCAAACAAACCATAAAATAGATTATTTTTAACGTTCAAATATTACCACGAAAGACGAAGTACATAAATCATTTCGTTTTGTTGTCAATTTTCATTATTGCTTTTTTTTAAAAAAAAAAAAAAAGGAATCGCCAATGCAGGTTGGATGAGATTGCAATCAGCCAAACTTCAACTGGAAATCAAGTGAATGGGAAGAGAGAATGGAAAGCCACAATTACAAAAAATTGTGTTTGTTCTCAATATAGTGTGAAATTTGATTGCAATGGATTTAACTCAGTTGAAAAGGTTGATGGATCCATTTTAATGGTTTCAGGGTCAGAGTGTTTGGTTAACAATGGTCAACCAATCTTTAATTCAAATCCAATTTCCTTCACTTATGCTTGGGATACCTCATTTGCTTTCAAGCCCCTCCTCTCAAGTTGCTTGTTTTTCAACTTAATTCTCTCTATATATCATAATGTATTTACAAGTGCTTTGTGTTTTGGAGTTTGTTTTTAAGGCTTATTATAATATGACCTCAATATATGCTTGTTTTTGCATGCATAATCATTCAAGTATAGTTTATTTAGTGATTCTCATTTTAATACTGATTTAAAAATTGTTATCAACTCTCTAATCGAGAGAAACTAACATGTAAGTTATCAACTCTCTCTTGATACTCAACATATTGTTAAACCGGTTTAACGCATATACCCTAACCGAGAGTATTTAACACGTAAGTATTGTTCAAATATTCTTTTCTAGCAACTCCCTCTTGATATACCACTTGATAATTGCTTAGTTAACATATATTGCCCTCAAACGATGGTTTTTAATAATCTTAGTTAATTTCCTACAGGAATCTCAATTTAAAGGAAAAATTCGTAAAGCTCATAATAGAAAAACAAAAGAATAAATTCATATATCCAAATTTACTTAATTATCCATACATACAAGAGTTTAAATAATATGTTCTAACGTTATCTAAGTCATTTCAATAATAAGATCTTAACCTTAAATAATATAGAATTCATAATCACAAATGGCCCAACCATAGTTTAATAATGCCTTTAGAAAAGTTAGAGAGATGTTTCAAATTCAAAATGCAAAAATTAATAGGCACAATGTTAAAAATTTAGAACTAAATTTATGGTTTTAACATATATACATAAAAAATAAAAATGAATAAATAAAAAGAAAATTACAGCTTGGCTTTAATAGTAGTCAAAGATTAAATTTCTTTAAGAAAAAAAAAATGAAAATCTTATGTAATGTAACTGAGTGGGTATATCTCCTAAGATGGAAAGTGATTCACTTCCCAAAGAAATGAATTTAAAATAAATTTTCAGGTTTTATCTATTAAGAAAGAAAATCACAAAAGTGGTTTTTTCCCATCAAGCTTTTCTATGGTGGTGCTCTTATTTTATCTCTAATAAAATACTAAAATAGAATAAGAAAAAATAAAAATAAAGTTGAAAACTGTCTTATATTATAGGTTAGGACTAACTGCATTGATAACTCTAACATTCAACCTATATCTATATAATTTAAAAAATATTCAAATTAAACTTACTATATTTTATTCAAATGGACATATGAGTTCAATTTTTCCATAAGAATTAAGGCGTTATTAAGCTCGCTTTTTACCAGACATCAACTTCATGGATCATTTAAAGTTAATTTTATTACTGCTCATATTTTTTTTTATTATCCTGGTTCACTAATACGATTTTAGGCGCATGTGAATTCGACCATTCAATAAACAAGATTATAGAGCATCACGGCCACAAGCATCATCTTCTTCTTTGATGCAACCTAGCATTGTGACTGTAATGGCAACATTCAAGTAAACAATCGATTTTTATTCTCAAAGAACATAAAATTGACAAGAGATGGTTGAGAAAGCTGATTGAATTTTATTTTTAACTTCAAAATTAGACATTCAATTATCTCATCTTCTATACGGTAAACAATAATAATAATAAACATTCAATTATCTCATCTTCCATACAGTAAATAATAATAATAATAAAAAATGAAAACAAAAAATTGAAAACAAACATTGAAATTAACATCTCTAATGAACTTTTTTTTTTTTTTTTAAGTAACTTAAGTAATTTAAATTGAATGCATTAAATGAAGAAATATTTAATATTTATGAAACTGCCATACTCCCATTTGATCGTTTTCATTTTTATTAACGATAATTTGTTTAGATTAAAATACAAAAGAATTTTTTTCATAAACTTTTATATTTGTATCTAATAAATCTCTAAATTTTAAAAAATATATATTCAATAAATTTTAGGATTTTCAATTTTATTTTCTAACTGGTTCCTATCACCAGCACATTCAACAAGAGTAACTTGATCTCAAATATATTGCACATCGATCTATATGTGCTTGGTATGAGCATGAAAAACTGGGTTTGAGGCCAAAGCACCAGCTCCTATATTATCGCATCACAGTATGGGGGCACCAACAAGAGTAAAACCAAGTTCATTTAGCAATTGTTGAATCCATGAGACTTCAGCCGTGGCATGAGCAAGAGCATGATATTCTGACTCGATGCTAGAGCGAGCAACGACGGTTTATTTCTTGGAGGATCAGGACATTAAAGAGGAACCCAAGAAAATACAATACGCAGCAACAGATTTTCGATCATCGATGATTGATGCCCAATTAGCAAAAGAAAAGGCAATGATAGTCAACGAGTTACCAGATGTCCATAAGATGGAGTACCTTTTAGATAGGGAAGAATACATTTAACAACCTTCCAATGAACATCGGTTGGTGCTTTCAAGAATGGACTTAACCGATTAATAATAAAGGTTATATCTGCGAGGATTTGAATCCTCTTAGGGAAAGAATTTAATCGCTTTGCCCCAATTTGGTTTCTCCGAAGTTTTACAAAACATGAAACATGAAGAAAAAAAAAAAAAAAAACATGGGAAAAGAAGTTGAATACCTCTGTAGATCCTATTCTATTTTCGAGGTAGCAATCACTCTTTCCAAAAATACTGCAGAGAGTTTCTTTTTAGAGTAGAGAATGAGAGTTTCTTTATGTGATAAAATATCATATATTTGATTCGAAGTCTCAAAATGCACATATATTCTCGTAACCTATAGTTTTAATATGAATTCAATTCATAACATAATGGATGAATAACAGTTCTCTGAAGTAGCTACGCCACATGACTTAAAGGCACCACTAGATGGATGAATAACAGTCCCTGGAGTGGCCACAACAGAATTTGGCATGAAGGGATTTTGAGATGTATGAGGAGATTGGGTATTGTTGTACCCAGAAGCATTTTGATTGGGATTATTCACTTGTATGTTGTAACAAGAATAGCAAATAGCAGCCATGTGACCAATTTTTCCACATACTTGGCATAAGGGTCGAGGATTATTGTACCATCTACCACGACCTCTTCCTCGTCCTCGCTAATTAGAGGAGGGATTTCCTTGATTTTTATTTGGACTGGGGGAATTTTGGGCAGATTGTCCCCTGTTTTGAGTCATATTCACAGAAGGAGAAGGATTAGTATTGGCAATAAAAGCAATGGACAGATTACTTACTCCTGATTTCAGAGTGTTTTGATATTCAAGCCGTTTTTCGTAAGAGAGAACATCAGACTGGAAGATCTGTCCAGCTTACTCCTTGGAGGTTGTATTCTTCATCTTACCACTAGTCCGGAAAGGACTTAAGAAACTAAATCATCATTCCAGATGGGACTGCCGTCGAAAGCTAAACCATCGAAGTACTTCTTCATGGTGGTCAAATACTCTTCCATTTTCAACGAACCCTTTCCTGTCTGTTGAAACAGACGTTTCAAATAATCGGTCCCAGCTTTGGATTGAACACCAAAGAGTTGTTGACGGCCTCCCAGAGATCTTTGGAGGACTGATGACCCATCACTTGGGTTGCAATTTCTGGAGACATGGAGCTATAGAGTTGATCTACCGCCATCCACGTTTCATATTCTGGGTTTAGGAGCTGTTTTTCTGCAGATTTTTCCGATAAGTCGGTGCTAGTACCTTCTTCAGTGCTAATGAACTTACTTGGATAGCCTTTTTCTCCGATCAAGTATCCTTCTATTCAACGATGGTCCGGTTGGATTTCCATTGCCAGAGTTGGAAAAGATCGACGACTGAGCAGCCACACCTTTCTCTAATGCCAAATAGAGATATTGAAAGAATAGAGGAAAGACGATATTTTCACCGTTGAGTATTTAATTAAATGATTTCCTCGTTTATGAAAGGCACCCAAGGGCCAAATATATACCACTATAAATAATCGAATATGTAACAAACTATACACGTGTTGCAAGAGCAATGGAGGAAGGCCCGAAATAATTTAACAGAAAATAGAGAATAGGAGAGCCTATAAGCTTTTGCCACGTCATTGCCAAATGATGAAACACATTACGATCAGTGATTGATTTATCTTGAACATTAAACACATACTTAAAACTTCAATGCTTATTTAATATAAAAATCAAAACTTAAAAACTTATTCTATGCTTTTTAAAATTTAACGACGTATTAAACACAAAATTAAGAATGTAAAGACGTATTTAACACAGCTGAAAGTTTAGAAACTAAATTTCTGATTTAAGATCTGCAAATGGTAGAAAGTAATATATTGACATGAATTCATCATTGTGATATATCCCAACAGAATATACACATGTGATTTAGTAAAAGAAGGTTAACTTTTATCTGATTAAAAAATAGAAGGGAATATATATTAATGAGATGGTATGTTTGTAAAAGGTAAATTTAAGGCTCCGTTTTGTAACCATCTTGTTTTTTGTTTTTGTTTTTTTAAAATAAGGCCACTACTAAAAACAAATAGCTTTTAAAAATTTGTTTTTGTTTTTGTTTTTTGAATTTGGCTAAAAATTGAACCATTGTATTTAGGAAAAATGCAAATCATTTTAAGAAATGTGGATGAAATAAGCTTAATTTTCAAAAAATAAAATGGTTATCAAACTGGGCCTAAATAAATTTAGGGCTTTTTCTTTCCTACAAAATCTCATCTCTAGTCTAAAGGGATAATACATAAGAATAATTTAAAAAATCACACAAGAACAATTATAAAGATAATTGTTTTAAATAATAAAACTGTTAAATATTTTTTTTTCTAATATAGCAAATTATCAGTCTATCAATGATAAACGCTAATAGATGACTGTCTTATAAACAATAAGATTTTGTTATATTTAAAAACAACCCTAATTATAATTAAGAGATTTTTTTTTTTAAGAAATATAATTCATGGAATTTGGTGGAGGGTTGTTTTCGTCATATATAAAATTAAGAGAACTACTTACCTTATATGTTTTTGTGTATATATTCTATGCTATCTCCTTTCCTCGCAAGATAAAACTTGTTTTTGAAAAGCAAAGGAAAAAGGAAAAAAAAAAAAAAAATCCTGCTAATGGCTGTCATCTTCCTCTCCTTTCCAAAGCTATGATCAAATAATTCTCTCTTATACAGATTTATATCTTTTTCAGATTAAATCTAAAATTTTAGAAAGTTCTTTATGAAATATTATCAAGAAAAAAAATTATGGTTCTTTGCGTCTCTACTCCTTTACCTATCTTTTCTTCTAGTTGATTGGCTCATCCTTGAATCCATTCTTTTACCTAATTTATTATCGTTTTGAAAAGTTGAAAAGAAGAAGCATCCAATCCAAATATATATATATAATATAGATCTCAAATCAAATGATTAATTTAGAACTTATTTGGCACTTTTAAACTTTTGAGACTATATCAATTTAAAATCTAAACTAATAATTATATCAATTTAAACCCTTAAGAAGTCATGGTGGCCACCTACCTGAGATTTAATATTCTACGAGTTTCCTTAACACCCAAATGTTATAGGGTCGGGCTGGAGTTTTCTTGACACTCAAATGTTATAGCGTCAAGCGATGCGCATAAGCTGGCGTGGACACTTACGAATATCAAAAGAAGGATTAACACCCTCCTTAAAACTTAGTTCGAGAAATATCATGTGAAACACATGATTGTTTCAATTAAACTTCAAAATTGTTGTAAGTAGATCCATTTATACCCTTATTAAGATTATATTTAAAAACCGTCCACAATTCAATTATTATACGTGTTTAGATTTCTTCAAATGTCAAATTATAAAATGGACAATTCTAATTAACCCATGGATGATTTTCAAAGGAAATATTAATTGAGAGTGTAAATTAATTTGTTTATAAAAATTTAGAAGTTTAATTGATAAAATTATAAATCACACTTACACACCATTTTTATCAAAACAATGTGTAATGAGATGTGTAAATTGGTACACTTATTTAAAGTTCAAAGTTTGAGGTGATGCAACTTTCATAGTTTAAGTGTAAGGTAATATTTTTCCTAATTTTAATTTTAACTTTATTTCTAAGTTCTTAATTTTGTAATTGATTTTATATCCCTAACTAAATTAAGAGCATGTGTAAAATGACTTCCAAAAAGTGTATTTTATTTTCCAAATTCAACAAAAACTTCAAAAGTTTTAAAAACAAAAGGAAAGAAAAGAAGTACTGTTATATCCTTCACTAGTTTTATTGGTGGGAGGTAGCTTTTAAGGCTTTATTTATTTATTTATTTATTTATCTTTAAAGATAAAAAGAAAGGAAGGAAAAAAGGAGCTTTTAAGTCTTTAAGTCACTAGCCCTCTTGACCTTTTAATGCCAGCATCAACCTCCACACATAGCCTTGCAGACTTTGTAGGCATATTATCTTTAAAAATAAATAAAACTGAAACGAAATTGAAAGGATATTGAAATCATCACAAAAGATGAAAGCATATCAAATTTTAAATTTACCTAATCTATTAAAGCATATCAATGACCATGTTAATTTAACAAAAGTCCTTATCGTTGAACTCATTTTTAACCCCACTAACCCCACCCCAGGCCTGTAAGTTGTAACTATTAAGCTAACATTCAATGACTAAAGATCAAAAATTCGAATGTCTACTCCACGTATATAAATTTTATAAAAAAAAAATATTAAAAAGCTTCAAAAATATTTAAGAAAAAGTAAATAACATCAACCCACTATGAGATTATAACTTTTACATTGCAAGCTAAGCACGAGAACACTTTCCATTTGCACAAGATTTTTTAACGAACTTGTTTTAGATCACAAATTAAATTGGATGCACATATCAAACTTGATCTCTTTTGTGTTTGTCCTGTGGAATTTTTTTTAACATTTTTAGGGGGTGTTTGGGGTGCCGGATTGGAATCAGGATTACGGAGAATCTGATTACGATGGGTTTTGTTGTCTGAAATTGGAATACATTGGAATCTGATTACGGTGTTTGGAGTGCAAGGTTGGAGGATTGACTGGGTTTCTGATTACTTGGATTGCAGGCTTGGGTTTGGGTTAGGTTTGGCTTAGGTTTGGCTGTTTCTTTTTTCTTTTAATATTATTATGGCTGTTTTTTTTTTCTACATCTATTTTAAGCATCATATAAGGAGAAATTTGTCTGTTCATACTATAGAAAATTAAACTATCATAGTATATTATAATTTCAATTTTTTTGCTTTTAAATATTATTTTGACTGTTTTTATTTTTTTAATATTATTTTCAATAGTTTTTTTTCTAGATTTGTTTTAAGCATCATTTATTTTGAACTATATCTGTTCATACCATAGAAAAGAAAACTATCATACTATATTATAATTATGATTTTTTTCTTTTTAAATAATATTTCGATCTTTTTTTTAAAAAAATATTATTTCCACTGTTTTTTTCTACATCTTTTTTAACCATTATGTATTTTGAATTTTATTTGTTCATACTATACAAAATTAAACTACCATACTATAAGATTGATTTTGATTCTTTTTCTTTTTAAATATTAAAGGTAAAGTAATGTTAGTATATAATAGAAAGACAACGATATAAAATTAAAGTTCAAAAAAAAGTACACATAGTTCAAATTACAAACAACATCATGGAAAGATAAGGTTCCTTAATCATAAAATAACTAGGGTCGCAAATTGAAGGGAGGAAAAACATAGTCATGGTGCTGGATCCCGTTGTCGCCCGAGGACTTGCATGCAATAGTCATACTTCCACTGTGGTGGAAGTCCACAAAGTGGCTTAACAGCATTGGATCTGCAAGCAATGACCGTGCAACAGTCAATCCATCCTGTACCGACAGACCAGGAATGGATTGTAGCTCGGCGTATAGTTCTTGACGACGACGCCTTGCCAGGTCCTCGTTGATGACAGACCACTGTGAATGTCGTCAATAGACTTCGTCAGAAGTTGGAACCCCTCACGAACCACCTCGCTGTACTCTCCAATCGATGAACTTCGGGACCTCCTACTCCTTGATGGTAAGCTACTCCCAGACCCTTTACCGCTGGGGGTAGTCAAAAAGTTCTTTGACAGGGGCGAGCTAGAAAAAGGTGGATCAGGAATATAGAAGTTCTCAAAGTCAATGTCCTGATTGTTCAGGATGTCCTCGTTCTCCTCTTCCACAACAGGTTCAGATCCGACCTCTGCAGTGGTGGTTGCATGACTCCCTGTGGCTCTGTCTTTGCCGAATACGATGGCCAAGTCATCATAGTATAGAAATGACTTATGGCGAAGTCCTTTTGCACTCGGATGACTCTGTTAAAGGTGGCTTGTGTTCTATGATGATCTATTCAAATTTAAACGAATAAGAAATAAATAAAACATGTAATTAAATTACCTTGACCCATGCGTCAAATATCTCTGCCTCACAATCAATACATTTGCGCTCCACATTCCACCCAAACCCACTACAGCCTGGGCCCAACATTTCAGCGATCGCGCTGTACTGTCTCTTCAGGGTCCTGACCCTTGACTCCATATGTGGGCTGACCTGTATGGAACACCCTGGTATCCTCTGCTGCATCATCCGTAGTATGTTTGATAGGAATCCAAGTCAGAAAGTCCCGTCATCAGCTTGCCAGTGTCCAGACTGCACACACTGGACCAAACACTCCACGAGGATTCTATCCTCCTCATCCGTCCATATATGTTTTGCGGCTCTTGCGCGTGACCCAGATGCTTCCATCTGAAATTGAATTTGTCAACACATGTAGATATAACATTGCGAAAAGAATGTGGGGGATAAATCCATTCACACTATAACATTGAAATATTGACATATGTTATACAAAAAATTGCAAAGCGTACACGTCGGGCGCCAACAAAATACTCTATACACACAAACAAAAAAATCAATTCCAATCTTCTCCAAAAAAAAAAAAAGGAATACATAGAATTTCCCAAGGGCGTCTTTAGTTTGCATTCCATTCAGCCCACATCTGATTTGCGATATTATCCCTCCATGCAGTGAATGCATCAGATGTCTCCACAAATTCGATATTCTCATTGTTTGTTGGTATTGGCCCCCCCTGACTTCCCTCTCCTTCGTCGAGTAAGGAATTTGGTCCCATTTCTCGAATTATTAAATTGTGCATGAGACAACATGCATGTATGGTCTTGCACTGCACATCAACCGAGTAGTACGATTTTCCTCAGAGGATTGCCCATCGACCTTTCAACATCCCGAACGCTCTCTCAATAACATTCCGGGCAGATGAATGTCTCATATTGAAAAGCTCCATAGGGCTTGTTGGCGGGTTCCCTCCACGCCACTCAGTCAAATGGTATCTTTGTCCCCGATAAGGAGCCAAAAATCCCTCAGCGTTTGGATAACCGGTGTCGCATAGATAGTAGTATCCTGCGAAATTGGGCCAAGTTATCACTTGTCGTACATTTTTTTTTTCGTATGCAAAGGTATACCGATATCTACAAACTAACCCCTTGGGACTTTCAATCCAGTTGGCCTAGACATTGCATCTCGCAGAACCCTCGAGTCAGCAGCTGATTCTTCCCATCCAGCGAAAACGAATGTGAACTCACACATTTGATTGCATACAGCAAGAACGTTCGTTGCAATCTCGCCCTTTCTAGTCCTATAGCGTGGTCGATCAGCTGCACTGACATTTACTTTCATGTGGGTTCCGTCAAGTGCACCTAAGCAATTCTGTGATGAAACGTTGTTTAAATGATAAGTTTAAGGTAATTTCTAAAACCCCAAACAATACCATTAAAACAACAGAATGATTGTACCTAGAACCAGCGCCATCTGTCATCTGTACAATTCTCAGTGACTGGCTCTGGTTTCCGCAATAGAACGTCGTACAGTTTCAATATTGCATTGAGCACAATATTGAAGTGCCTGGAAACCATCTCGCCAAACCTTCCAAATTGGCGTCGCATCACTCGATTCTTGACATCGTGTGAGACTATGTGCAGGAAGATAGCCACCATTTCCTCCACATCTACATATTTCGTGGGCCTTATCCTACCGGTCGTCCTAAGTAATTGACACAGAATCGTGAATGTTCGCCTATCCATGCGAGTGTTCTCACGACACTTCTGATCATCTTCGTAGATCGATCGAAATAAATTTAACTGTCGAATCTGATGTCTAATTAGTGGAGACGGTCGCTCCGATTGTCATTCGATTGTATCAAAGTGGTGATAGTATTCACCATTGCTACGGTAGCCGCACATACAACCGTCAGTATAGCAATGAGCTCGTCGAGTTGAATGTCCATGTCATCCATTGATTAACTGATCTAACAACGGACCGACAAGATAGCGGCCATACTTAAGTATTCCTATTTATTCCAGTTCCTATCTATTCGATCTTCCTATGCAATCAATCCTTTCTTACACCCCACTCAATTTCTTATTCAGAAAGATATTTATTACAAATGAACAAATGAATAAGTAAACAACTCAACACATAAACAAACAAACGCGTAAGCAAACAAACAAACTCGTCAAGAGACGATTGTGTAAATTAATCATATAGAACCATAGTTGATGGGGTTATATGCTACTTGACTACCATTTCTCAAAAATTATGTTGTCAATACTACTTGATAAAATTTTTCTAAAACTACAACTTGAGAAATTGTTTTATAGAAATAGATATGGAAAAGATAGGAAATAGTCCATTTTTTTGTTAGATTACAAAACATTGGTTTTTTTTTTTTTTTTTTACATCATTTACTGTTTTTTTTTTTAATAATTTTATTATTAAAAATATTTTAAGTTCTCTCTCATATTGAATTAACATAATTAACACAACAACTTGAGAAATTGTTTTATAGAAATATATATGGAAAATGTAGGAAACAGTCTATTTTTTTTTTAGATTACAAAACATTGGTTTTTTTTTTTATAACATCATTCACTGTTTTTTTTTAATAATTTTATTATTATTATTATTATTATTTTAAGTTTTCTCTCATATTAAATCCACATACTTAACACAACAACTTGAGAAATTATTTTATAGAAATAGATATGGAAATGTAGGAAATAGTCCATGTTAGCTAAGTAAACATCATGACTAAGAAAAAAAATTTCAATTAAAAAACTGAGCATACATACGTACCGGTTAGAACTCGACTGTTGATCGGGTTAAAGAGGCAAATGGATAGGGCACATATCAAACGAGAAGTCCACCATCACATGAAACAGAAGAAAGTTTGAATAAAAATAATTCATAACATAAGGAGAAAGAAATAAAAAATAGCAAAAGATTGAAGGGGACTCACCGAGAAAGAACTTGGAGAGCAAATTTCTTCTCCAAAATGCAAAATGGTGTGTGAATATAGGAATAGCAGAGAAGAGCATTCATATATAACCATGTGAAGTTAAACAACCCAACCACTCAATTAATTTGACTGACGCTGCAGGAAGTGACCGAACACAAATAAGCCAACAACCAAATTATAACAATATAATAATAACAACGCATGGCTGCGACAAATGCATGGCATTCGACCCTCGACCAACGCAAGGCCTACTTCGACCAACGCAAGGCCCAACTTTGACCGACGCATGGTCTGCTTCGACCAACGCATGGCCTCCTTCGACCAACGCATGGCTGCTTCGACCAACGCATGGGAAGAGTGCGAACAGAATGCGACAGAAGGCAACAGAAGAGAGAGGGAGAGCAGAGTGAGCATTGGGAAGCGGCGGAAACTGGGAAGGATGGGTTGGATTGTACTTGGGGTTGGTTTTGTAATCCAAACCAACCCCAAAGCCCATTCCCCAAACATGGGTTTTGTAACCCAATACAATCCAATCCAACCCAATCATTTACCCCAAACACTCCCTTAAGGGAGTTTGCAATGCAATGCTCCATGGAGAAATTAACAATTACCAATGAATAGAAACTCCAACTGGCGCAATGGAAAATGGCAAAATAGAATAGAAATTTACAATCACCAATAAATGCCAAAATTGCACTCAAGCCACGTTTACCCCAACTGAAACGCACTCCATCAATGGTAAAATAAAAAGCACAATCTAATTGAGAAATAGAAGGTGTTCAATTTGATTGTTGTTTAAAATTATGTGGAACTCATTATTTTTATCGTTACCGTTATCACTACCGTTACAAATATTATTACTATAACAATATGAAAATTATGAATCTAATACATTTATTGTTACTTTATCTTTACCTTTACCGTTACCGTTAGGGTCAACTAGTAATAGCAACGATAATGGTAATATTAAATTGTGACAGATTTGTAATTCTAATTAAATGCGATCAAAAGCCATGGTAAACGTAGCCTCAATTCGATGTGAGATTGAAGAGTGGAGGTTTCAACACAGCCAAAGTCATCAAACCCACCAGTTTAGTCGAGTTGGGGGATCAATGTGTGGTTAATGATGGCTTTCCAATCTATTCTGCTGTTCCTATCTCCTTCACTACTGCATGGGACCCTTCATTTAATTTCAAGCCTTTTTCTCCCAAGTTGCTTGTTCCTAGTTAGTTACTCAAGGTTTTTGCTTTCTCTTTTCTCCAACTTATAGTGTACGGAGTCCTTACTCCTTTTATGTTTTGTACTACGAGTGTTTGGCAAAGTGCAATATATTTATAGAGGTTTAAGACTTATTTTGGTCTCTTCGAACTTTCATATATTTAAATGGTTTTGGAAGTTTTTGCATGAGCAAAAGCTGATCAAGGTGAGGTAATGAGGTTGGCCAATAATCCTGATACCAACTTTCAATTGGAGATGGCATTTACTTTTTCTTACCTATCAAGCTTCAGCACAAGTCTCGTCACTCACAGTCAAGAAAGGTAGTTTCAATCTATACGTCTCCCACTCTCTATTGCGGCAAACCAGATTGGTTCGAGATGACTAGTGAGATGTTGCGGGATGGTCTATTGGGTGTTACAAAGAGAGTGTAGTTTGGGTGTTAGGCAGGTTAAGAGGGGGAGAGTTGTATGAAAAAAGATGTTGACGTAATACACAACAAATGGAAGGAGCATGAAAAAGATATTCCTACTCCTATAATATTGTAGATTTTCTCGAGGGAGAGAGAGGTGTATGAAAAAAATGTATGAAAAATTTCCCATACTCTCGTACTACTGAAAATATGCCCGAGGGACTAGGGGCAGGATGAGAGGGGCTATATTAGAAAGAGAGAGAATGGAAAAGGAGTAGAGTCATGCATGCAAGAGAGAGAAAATGGTGGTCTTGCAATGTTAAAAGAGAGAATGAATGAGTGGAAGGTCATGGGAGAGAGAAGAGAGATGGATTTGGTTAGCAGACTTGCATGTGAAAGATGGATTTGATTGGTGCATGTGCATGTTAGAAAGGAAAGAGAGTACTGAGAACTTAATAAATGAGAAAGAAAAGGAGAATAGGGAAGAGAGAAGAAAGGTTGAAAGATAATAAAGGAAGAGAGAGGAACACAATAGGAACAGAAATAAAGAGTTTTGGACGCAGGGTCGGTCAGAAGGAGGTGTATACCCTCTCCTAACTAAACAAGGGGTTAGTTTTGGATATTCGGGTTCGGTCATGAACTTGGTCTGATTCAGTCTTTTAATTTAACTCCCCGAATCTTTTGAAGTATACCCTTCAAACTTATAAAATGGTAGCAATTAACTCCAACTATTTAGGGAATTAAAACAATAGAGTTAAGTTATAAGAATTTTGTTAGCATAAAGGGATAATTATTAATTATTATGTGCCGAAAGTTGCCTAAATAAAATTTAAACAAAGCATCAATTTGATGTAAAAAGAAGAGAAAAAGGAAACGTCGAGAGAATAATAGGGTATAAAATTACGTCACGATATGCATCTTCCTATTTTTGTTGTTCTTAGTTACATGGGATGTTCAATGTTTAAAAACGGTCAACCCAAATGAAATATTATGTTGACAGCACATCACACTAAAGACTTGCGTGAGAGTTTTAAATTTATTTCTTTTTCTTCGAGACTATTATTAATATAATTATTGCCATAATAACCAATGAGGAAAGCCATTCAAAATACAGATATGAAAACACTAACATACTATAATTTCCAAGATAAAGTAATCATAAAAAGAAAGAAGTTGGTTTGTAAACCCACTTATCTCAAAAGCACTGCCTGCCAGCAAAAAATTCCCTTCAGCTATGATCAACCTCTCCACCATGATTGCAGTAATCCTCATCCTATTCCTAAGTTTCATCAATGAAGGTAATAATATTTGACGAAAAGAAAGTTGAAATCGCAAATAAAATACAAGCGATCTCTACCTTTAGAGCTTTCTCTGTCCTTTCTCCGTTTGAGTTGGTGGATTTTGTTGCAGGGTCTGCTGTTGGAAGCTGCAGTTTGGACACCATTAACATAGGAACACAAAGAAGCGGAAGGGAGATTGGAGGGCAACCTGAATGGAACGTGCAAGTAATTAACAATTGCGATTGTCCTCAGAAGCAGATCGTCTTGTCCTGTCCAGGGTTTCAGACTGTTGAACCCGTTGATCCATCGATTCTTTCAAAGCAAGGGGACACTTGCCTACTCATACACGGAGGAATTGTACAACCTGGTTCTTCAGTTTCATTTTCCTATGCTTGGGATCCCCCTGTCATCATGTTCCCTCGTTTCTCTGTTCCTCAGTGTCCTACCTGAAGATCCAAAAACAATTTTAAAAGAAAAAAACGGTTATCAATTTAGTCTGAGTTGATATTGTAGTTAAGAAAAAAAAATTGAAAAATAATCGTTCCTTCTGTATGAAAAGAAGAATATAGGTGATGTCTTAAGAGTTAAGTCCATATTCCTTGAGGTTGTTTCCTTCACCTGACTGATCTACTAAAGATGGGACTAGACAGCTTATAGTTATTTGGTACAAGTGAGAAATTTTACCTGTAGGAATGTCTTTTCTCTAAACAAATGTTGCCATCCTCACATGAGTTTGACAATAGAATAGAACCTGCCTTTCTGAAAGATAAATATAATATAAGCAACTTGTATAGCTTGTATTTGTACAGCATGATTTCTCATTTAGGGTATGTGCCAGTTGGAAAGACAAAGTGTTGTATGTATAAATAAAAGAAGCTTTCATCAAACTGTATTTTGTCATCTGAGTCCATTCCTTCGGCCCCGACTGCTATCAGCCTCATGAGCAGCTCCAAAGCTTGCTTCTACTATTCAGATATCCTACAACGTAGGAGAAGAGAAGGGAGAGAAAGAGGAAACTATTCTTTGCAGGTGGAGAAAAGTTTCTCCCCCTTTTCTCCTATATGATTATCATCCATTAGTTAACGTGATATTCCATCTCAAAATCTATTGGCAATGAGATGAGTAGCTCATCTATTTTATAAGGATTGTAAGGTCCCTTGGTAGGATCCTCAACATCATCGAGATCATCCTCTTCATTACATAATCTCCACTGGCTTCATAATCCTTTCCTTCATCCCATCATTGAAATGAGGTAACCACTTCTAGTTCATGCTTTATATGTCATTTGTTCTCATCCTGATTGTGACCATTTTAATTCCTACCTTCACTTAGACAGATAGACAGACATCTATTTCATACTAAACCTTTCCTTCATTCTCTTCTCACTACCACCATCGTGTCCTAAGTAATTGCATCATTCGAGCATTACCATTCTAAGCTTCATAGTCATTTTGGCTTACATGAACATTTTGTTTTTCCTTAAGCTTAGTCAATGAGAACTACAAAACAGAACAGGGTTGCTTTCGTGTTCCAAAGGAAAGCAAAACACGTACACAAGCATAAATGTAAATCTTGCAGCACTGCAAGTTGCAACTAACCCTTTAAACTTGTCAATTGACATATAGAATGGGCAGGCATCAATTTCTTCAGGTGCAGCTCCAATCTCAAACCATACAATAGACTTTAAAAAGAAGTACAAAATTTTCAATCTGTAAAATCTGAATATAGAATTAGAAAGCAACAGCAAACGGCTACATAAAGAACTTTCAAGTTTCAACCTGTATCCATGGTGTACGGCTGCGAGTATATAAGAGGAAGATAACTGAAGATCGAACAAATGATTCAATTAGTTCAAGAATCTCAGAAACGCAACCGAAAAAAACATCCTGTTTGGACTAAAGCTCCAATGGAGGGGACGGGTTAACACAAACGCAAAAGGAAGCAAACAGAATCGACATAAAGAATCTCAAAGGCCATAATTGAAACAGTAACTCTGATATAGAAAAAGAAAGGCATTACAAAATGGACTCGGTAGAGTAAACTTACAAATCGAAGCCGCCAAACCAAAGAGCTAAAAGAACCCAAATAAAGATTCACAGCGGGAAATTCAAATACACAATGAATTAGCAGAAGAACTATTCGAACTAAATCAAGTTAAAATAACAGTGATTACACCATTAATATGAAGAATACAACAAATGCTGGAGAATCAATGGCCGTCTGAACAGCCCCCCGTAGTACGGCGGAGATTTTACGAAGCAGCAGCGACGGAGAAGTACCGAAAGGAATCGATCATCTGGAAGTTTAACAAAAGATAATGTCTTTTGAACTCTAAAATTGCAAATAATTCCAATTAGAATCTACAATTGCAGAATGAGAGCCAAAATTCGTAGCCGCTTTTGCTCCGTTCCGATGTGTTCTTCAATTTTGTTTTCCCTCCATTGGTGACAGATTCGATCTGTCGGTAATTCTAAAAATTCCTGAAAAAGGGAAGATCAATGATCCTACGTATGGGCCGAACCTGAAAACTTTGGGCTGATGGGCTCGTAATTAAGCCCATTTAACAGATGCAATTACGATTAAAAGAAACATAAACGCCTTTGAAAATAATGAACAAAATTATATATAGATAAAAATTAAAATACGCATGTACAATTATCTATGTATGTTAACAAATTATTGAATTTATATCAACGTGTAAATTAATAAGAACTTTAGTTAATCAATATTTTATCTATTCGTTTATCAAGACCTAATGTAATTAAAGGGAGCATAATTGAGTGAGAAGTTGCATATAAGTCAAAATGTTCGAAATCTTTATATCTACATATTTGACCTAGATGAGTTGCAATTTGATTATCAGACCTCTACGAGTTCATCTCAAAGTGTTTGCACCTCAAGAACTCTGATCTCTCCACAACAAAAATGCAACATATGGCAATGAGATGAATGCACCCTCAATGATCTCGAATCACCCATCCATAAATTTTAAGTTCAATTACACGTGGTTTGTTTATTGTATCTCAAATCATGCACCCTTTGACATTTATTGGTCGAGAATAAATGTTTTGATCAGCTTAGTTATGCTTAATTTGACAACATAATTTAGTAGTTAAAATGTTATACATCCATTAAGGTTTTGTATAACTATTTTGGTGTCAATGTGAGCCTAGCTAAATCGTCGAAATAGTGATCAATCTATTAGTGTTACTATTTTGTTGTCAATATAAGCCTAGTTTAACCGTTGAGATATCTACCATAATTTTTATTGAAGCACTTGAAGATTCAAATCTTCACACCATGCTTATTGTTTCATAAAAATCATTGAATTTTTATAATGACATTGATATCAAAAGAAAATTATAAATTAAGGCCTCATTTAATAACTATTTTTTTTTTAAATTGTGTTTGTTTCCACTAATTTTCATACCATAAATAATTACATTGGTAAAAATAAATAATTACAAATAAACCTAGAGGGGAAATAGATGTTTATTGACTTATAATTTTTTTAAGTCAAATGGTTACAAAATGGACCTAAATTATGCAAAGTGTTCCTAAACTTCAATGTAGATTTCAATTATGCCCCTAGACTTCATAATGTTTCATCTTTACCCATAAACTTTAAATTTTGTTCCAAAAGTACCATTAGAAAGATTTTGTTTTTCATTAAAATAAGATAGAAATTGGCGTGGTGATTAATGAGTAACATTAAATCAAGACATATTTGACATCATTTACAACTTCATATGCATAATTTAATGTGACAATTGATTATGTAAAGATTGTAATGATGTCTTTTGAAATAAAGTAAATAATAACAATGATCTTAATCTTCTACATAACTCAGATTATATTCTAATTTTCATACGTTAACTGCAACATCTATTTTCATTTTTTTTAACACAAAAAATATTTTTTTTCTGTAACAATTTCAAATTTTAAGAGTAAAAATAAATGTTTTAAACCCTCGAGACATATTTGAAACATACTCTATATGTATAATTTAATTAAAATTATACTATATGTACGTATGTAAGCGGTACATAAGCATGTATATATTTATTAAATTCGATGTTACATTTTGCAACATCATATTCTTTACCATATTAAAGTCCTCTAGTGACCGTTAAAAAATCCTCATTCCCATCCCTATTTCAATTAATGGCTTCAAAATGGCAGTACAGTATTGTGACAACCACCTTATCAACATCGTACAACCTTCCATTTATTTAAATTACAAAAACAATATATTTTTCTCTAATTTTTTTGCTTTTATTGCCAAAACGAACTTAGCTCAACAATTTACATAGTTTTCCTCTTTAGAAGTTGGATGTTCGTTCCTACAATCTTCGCAATTGTTGTTACAAAAGAATTTGAAACTCTAAATTTCAAAAACCAAAATTAATTGTATTAAATAATAAGTTAAGTCTAACTTCTTGTATCAAATAGATCTTTAAATTAAAGGGAAAAAAACTCTAATAAATCTTAAATTTCATTTTGTGTTTAATAGGTACGTGAGTTTTAAAAAATTTTATAAGTCTTTAAACTTGGGATTTTGTATATAATAAGTCAGTAACTTTCACTTTTGTATCTATATTATATTTTTACATTCACAAACTTATCAAACACATAATAGAAGCTTTAGCTCTGTTTGGTAACTATTTCATTTTTTTGTTTTTGGTTTTTTAAGATTAAGCCTCTTTCCTTCACATTTCTTACAATGACGTACATCTTTCTTAAGTACAATGGTTGGATTCTTAGTCAAACTCCAAAATCAAAAACAAGTTTCAAGTCACTTTTTTGAGTTTTCAAATTTTGGCTTGGTTTTTTAAACTATGGGTAAAAACTAGACAACAAAGGAAGAAATTTGGAGGGTAAAAACTAGACAACAAAGGAAGAGATTTGAAGGTGTAAGTAGTGTCTATAGGCTTAATTTTTAAAAACAAAAACTAAAAACGAAACGGTTATCAAACCGATCCTTAGTAATCTATTAAACATAAAATTAAATATTATTCATCGTAGATTTGTTGATCTTTTTTTAGAAAAAAAAATTGAATATCCCACTAATTTATTGGACATAAATACCTAAGAACCAATTTGACATTTTTAAAATTTAGAGATTTATTAAACATAAAATTAAGAACTATAAAACGATTGTTTCATATACCTAGAGATACAAGCGATGATTAAAGTTACGATTTAATGAGGGAAATTATTATAAATAGAAAAAATATCAAACTATTTACAAATATAAAAAAAATAAAAATAAAAATTACTATCTATTAGTGATAGACTGCAATAATATCGCAATCTAGCGCTCGAGCAATAAAAATCTATTGCAGTCTATTGCTGATAGACAGTGAAATTTTTCTATATTTATAAATGTTGGGTTTTATGTCATAAAACTCGTAGATAGTAAATGTAAATAATTGATCATCATTAATAAATAGTTATTGATGTTATTTCAATAAAAGTTATTGATTGTGTTGTATTTGTTTTGTCTTCCCTAAAATCCAATAAACTAACATCTTTGGGTGTTTTATGAGTCTTGAACTATACGTAGAGACATACGGAGATCAATATTCAAGAAACAACCTAAAGGGTTTATAATATAGGGATAAGGCTAGGTACCTTATCCTGGTGACACTATGGATGCAGCTCACTTTGTATTTGATACAAACGCAATGATCTAACGCGTTCGTGTAGGTGATATGCAAGTGGGGTATCCTATGCAATGAGTTTCATAAGACCGAACCACGAAATAGTAACCATTAGATGTAATTTCATTGACTAGTTAGGTTTTTATTTCAATAAGATGACCTAGTTAACTTAGTCTTAATCCTCAGTATATTATGAACTTATGTTCACAAGGGATTGTCCTTTGATTTATATGGGTGAGAGTGGCTAATTGCGGACTCAATATGCTTACCATTTTGGGGACAAAATCGAGTGAGGAGCTGGGAACATCAAGATGGATTTCATTCCTTCTCGACTTTAGGGTAAATAGATGTGCGTTCCTTTAAATGGTGTCTCCGGGACTTGAACAAAAGGATCCTACCCTCTCACTGGCTCGAGAGGGGTTTATGTATTATGGTTGGACCATAAACAGGTTGTTCACTAGAGGAGCACTGGTACTTAAGGATATAAAAGTAATCAAAGGGTAAAACGGTAATTTGACCTAGTTTGTGTTACGAATACTTGTGAAGGACTAACTTGTTGTTATTGGTCTATATCCATTAACACAGAAAGATATCTACAGTGAGAAGAGTGCAACTGTGGGTATTTAGTGGAGTATACACACAGTTAACGAATATTGATTAATGTAGTTAATGAGTTTAACCATTAATCTCATATCGTTGGAGCTTCTGATATGTAGATCCATTATGTCCCCTTTCTAGCTCGTAAAGTGTATTGAGGTTGTTATGTCTTCAATGAAATTTGAAATGTTCAAATTTACTTAGGGAAATAATATAATGTATGGTGATACATTATAATATAAAGTTTATGATTTAATTAAACTTTATAATATAAATTTAATTTTGGATATGATTCAAAACTAATGTATGAGAGAATTAAATATTTGAAGGAGTTCAAATGTTATTTTAATATGTATTGAATTCATATTAAAACTATAGGTTAAAATTAATGCGTATTAGATACACATTAAAACTATAGGTTATGAGAGAAATACAATAGAATATGATTCAAATGTAGGTTATATTAAATATGCGATGTTTAATTTGATGATTAATTAATTATTTTTTTAATTTGATTTGATTTGATTTAGTTAAATTAATTGAATTAAAACTATAGGTTATGCGAGATATGTTCATTTAAATATGATTTAAATGAATTTTTAATTAAATTGGATTTAATTATTTAATTTATAATTAATCATTAATTTAATTATTAATTATTAGTTTAGTTATTAATTTTATTAATAACTAAATTAATCTTGGGAAGGGGGTTTTTCTAAGACGTGGCATTCATCCCACGTTCTCCCATTCTCTCTCCATCTCTCTCTGGATACCTATTACAAAAAGAGAAAACAGATCACGATGAATTGTCGATGTATGTTTTTTTAAGAAGACATAAACAATCTGGAAAAAAAAAAATTGGTCTCTCTCAAATTCTCTCTACCCAAAAACAAATCTCAAGATGACAATGGTTTCCACAAATCTTTACCTCAAAATCTCTCAGATAATAGAAAAAGTTCTGTGGTGGTATTCGTGATAGAAATCCCAAAGGAGTTTGGATTTCAACAAAAAGTAAGTTTTTTTTCAAAAGCATGTTTAACCTAGGTATTTCCTTTTGTAAATTTCTAGTGTAATAGTCTCTCAATTTTCTTAATCAATTAATTTCGATTTGGTCTTATTATGCTACATTAGAGTTCTCATCCTATCAATAAACAGTTTGGCTCCTTTTACTATATTTTCAAAATAGCTCATTTAACAAGGTAAACATGGAGGCTCGTTCTATTTTTTTAACAAATATAATTTTTAACATATAAAAGTAAATGGTATTTGATAAGATTAAGAAGGTAAATAATGTTTTGTTTCTCAAAAAAGAATATGTGAGTAATGTTTTTACCAGCTAGACCATGTTTAAGATCAGTTCATGTCAGAAAACTATAAAATATTATTAATACACACATTTGTAGTTTCATTAATTAATTAACATTATTATTGATATATACATTTGTAGTTTCATTAATTAATTAACATTGTTATTGATATATACATTTGTAGTTTCATCAATTAATTAATATTATTATTAATATATACATTTGTAGTTTCATTGTATTATTTTTTAGGATAATTAATTGTGTATTTCAAACTTCTTTGATACCCTATAAGTTTGTACGTAAGTTTTTTTTTTTTTTTATAATAATAATAATAATTATTATTATTATCCCTCGTTTTTAATGTTTTGTTATCCCTCGTGTTGTAATTAAAACAATTGAAGATAGAAATGTCATATATTATATATTAATGGATCTTCTTCTAAAGTAATTGACTTTAACATATGACAAAATTTTTGTTCCTTTAATGATGTACAACTCTTTAGATATATATAATAAATTACCGTTATAGATATCTAAATACATCGTGATTATCAATGAGCCGTTAATAACTATTAGATTACATTGTCAATGATTAGTTAGTTAGTCAGCCGTTAATAATTATTAGATTACATTGTCAATGATTAGTTAATTATTATGTCGTCATAGGACAAATATAATTTTTTTTTTAAAAAAAAAACTTTTAATAACCACTCAAATTTATTTGTCGTGAAACCCACGCGATCTCAAACATAGAATATTTTTTCATATTTATGAGCTTGACTATATTTCCAATTAACACCAAACTCATTTCATACACCTCGTTTTGTTTATTAGTTGAAACGAGGCAAGGTGGAACACCAAACTCTAGAACGGGATTTTATACACATAAATCTTATTGATCAACGACAATAACTTGACAAATCATGAGATGCGATAAAAATTGTTTAAAATATTTATAAATAATAGTAAAATATCACAGTTTACCTGTGATAAACTGCGATAGATCGTGATAAATTATTATCTGTGTCTATCATGGTGTATCGCAATAGACAGTTAAATTTTGCTGTGTTTGTAATTATTTTAATTTATTTTCTTATATTTGAAAACAATCATTTGTTTTATGGATCTCTGATTTTTTAACCAAAAGTAATGATAGAAATTTCTATCAACATTAATACTATATTACGTATTAGTATTAGGTTTAAAAATCAATATTTATTTTTTTTAGTTTAATAATATATGGAGTGTGATAGATGCAAGCCTCTAACTTTTTAATTGAAGTTACATGTTTTTATGTCAGTTGAGTTGAGCTGAACTATGTCGATAATTTTTTTAACGAATATTTTTGAACGATTATTGACAGTAGCTTTATTTTTAATATGTGACATTACCAATGTATATATCAATTACATTTTATCTAACAAAAATATAATCAAACATGTAAACGAGCAAAAATAAGATTTCCGACCATCTAAGATATTAAAATACTTATAAATCGATCAGAATAATCTTATAATTTTTTTATAAAAAGATATAATCTTATAAATTATTTAAAATGTACCTTTGTAGGTGTTGCAATATTCACCTTATCTTGAAAAACGTTAAAATTTTTACCTTCTCATAAACTTCATTTAAAAAAAAAAATTAAAAATAAATCATATTTCCAATAAATTATAAAATATATTATATGAGACAAAACTTATAAGATCTTTTATATATAGCAAAATAAGTTAAGTTATTTACAAGTATGTTCGGACAAATGTCTATCGGTGTCTATCACTGATATTATTCCATATTTGAAAATATTTTCAACATTTTTGCCTTTTGAAACAATTGTCTTTAAAAGAAAAGTTTGTGAATTGTTTGTGAATTTTGATAAATATTATTAAATAATTAATTTGTGTATTAATGAAAACTCAAATTTATATCCTTATTAATCAAAATTAACGAGTTTATAATTTTATTAATTACTTTTTGTGTTTAAAACTAATGAGTAAAATAGTAAAAAAAAAAAAAAAGAAAATTGAATAAAGCCAGTTAATATTTAACGGTAAAAATTGATAGGACGCATCAAGTTTTGAAGCTCGAATATGAAAATGCTTCAAATTGGAATTTGAAGAGGCGGTGAATTCCAATCGCGTACAAGTGCGAGTGAGGCATTTTATGAGGAAAAAGGTAAAATTTTTCTTTTCATGCATCAAGTGGGACCATTATGTGAAGTACCCTGAATGACAAATAGAGACAACAGAGCAAAAAAGTGGCCCCAAATTTCTCAGTTATAAATATATTCCAACGATTTCAAAATATAATTTAATATGAAAAATATGGCATAATTTAATCAAAATTAAAACATATTTGGGTGTTTATTAATTAAAATTTCATTGTTACATTTCCAACATCAGATTCCTTACCATATATATTGCCTTGAAAATGAGCGTTACGAAAAACCACATTCTCATCCCTATTCTTCCAATCACTCACTGCCTTCAAATGGCAATAATAATAATAATAATAATAATAATAATAATACAGCATTGTTATTTGTTTATTATTTTATTTAAATCAAATTTAAAAAATTGTTTCACAATTACAACCTCATCTTACATGTACACGTGTCAGTCGTAATGCTTAAAATCCGACGAACATACCATTCATGAAAAAATTGATGGGGCTCGCATGTGGAATTGGCAGTTACAACTTACAGTGAATGACAAATGGGAATAGTAGAGGGGAGGTGGGCCCTAAATTTCCAGTTATAAATTAAACCTTCTCTGGCCAACCTTTTTCCATCTCTGATTCTTCATCATTCTTCCGCTTATAATCAAACACCATCCGCTGCGCGAGATATGGCCACCGATCCCAACCGCGGCTTGCTCTTCCTCATCCTCCAATTCCTCGATCAGCAAAATCTCTCTGAAACTGCTCGCTCGTAAAAATCTAATACATATATCATATTCTACTTTGTTTTTGTTTTTGTTTTTGTTTTTGTTTTTGTTTTTTAACAGTGGTTTTTGGTTTTGCTGGTAGACTGGAATGCGAAACCGGATTATTCTTCAACATGGGTTATTTTGAAGAGATGTTGAATTGTTGTGCCTATAATGAAGCAGAAAGCTATCTTTGTGGATTTACTGATATTCATGATAATATTTATTCCACCAAGATCTACTTTGGGATTCGAAAGCTCAAGTTCCTTGAAGCACTCTCTGAGTATGTATACAAAATTATTGATTATTATTCCTCATTTTCTCTTCTTTTAATTATAGTATACTATTATTATTATTATTTTTTTTTTCTTTTTATATTTTGTTTTAAAAATATCTCTTAAACTTTCCAAAATTTCAACAATATTATAGAATTTTCAAATAAAAAATATTCGTATTATTAGGTTTGTTAGGATGAAAACGGTTTAGTATTTTATTTTTAAATTTTTTTTTAATTTTCAAAAATTTCAATAATATACATTAACTAGAGAAAAAATATATATCTCAAAATACTCTTAGTATTTTTTAATTTTCAAAAGTTTCAAAATAATCTTATATAGACGAATTTGTATTTTTTTTTTTTTTTTTTACTTTTGAACTTTGAATGATTGCATTAATACCCTCAAATTTTCAAAGAAGAAAGTTTTAATATAGCCAATCTATTTGAAATTACTTTGAGTTGGGAAAGACATAATTTGGAAACAACTCATGTAGTTACTCTTATTTTGGCCTCCCTTTGTTCAAATCTTTCACCAATTTTTTTTTAACAATCAAACACAATCCAAAACTTTAAGATAAGGCATAGAATCCTTCAACCTATTCCAAAGTCCCAAAATGAAAATGTCTATTTAAAACTTAGCAAAACGATGAATCGTAAAATACAAAAAAGAGCGACAAACAAATATTATATTTCATCCTTGTGAGCCTTTTTAAATTAATCACAGCAAATAAATCAATTTAAAAGAAGATGATGAACATTCAAAAGGGTTAGACCATTAATTGAAGTGGAGTAGAGAGAAAGGCATTAATAATACTTTTAAAATTACAACAATAGATATATATATTTTGAAATAAGGTGCTAACCATTTCTATTCAAATATTACGTAGGAGTATTTTAAATTTTTTATTAAAACAATTGAATGATACTAAAGAAACTTTTGAAAGTTCAAGAAATAAATTTTCGAGGTATTTTCTATATTTAAGTATTTTTTTAAAGAAAAAAATTTGAATGCAGCGGAGAGCGAGGGATTGCTCGAGAAGTGGTTGAAAACGACATCGAAATTTTCAACCAGTATAACCCAGGGTTGGTCCAGCAAGCTTTTGAGCTACTGCAAATGAGGAACTTTATGCAAGTTTTCAAATTTTGTTTTTTTTTTTATCTCGTTGATTAAATTACGAATTTGGTCTATGCATAGTTTAATTTGATAGATTGGAGTATTAAAATTTTGATTATATTATAAATACTAGTCAATATAGTTTTTGAACTTTTAGTCCTTTAACATTATTTTTTTTTCTTTAATTTTAAAGAACTATAAAACACAAAACACAAAATTAAAAATTTAAGATTCCAAAATTATATTTAATAAATCAATTAAGATCGAATTATTATTGTTGTTGTTATTATTATTATTTGTTTGGTACCACTTGTTATTAGACACAAAATTGAATGTTTTGAGATATATTGAACATTTCTGGAAATTTAAAGACTAATAGGTATGGGTTTCAAAATTAATGGAGTAAAACTTATAACTTAATCCAAAAATTTGAAATTAATTTCTATAACTTAACTTGGACGAAGTTTGCAAAGTTTTCCTAAGTCTGCTTTCACTTAACCAAAAACCCACCTAATTTTTCCTATTTTTATTTTGCCCTAAACTCTTAGCACAAATCAATTTTGAGTGATTAAAAATGTGTTTCAGAGTAATTTTTAATATAACAAAAGTGATTCTAATCATTCTTAAAATCCTTCAAAATATGTACTAAAATCATGTTGTTCAAAGCAATTTTGAATATATCAAAAGTGAATTTAACCATTTCAAAACGTATGAATTTGTTTAGTACTCTCATAAAGTTCAATATGCCATAGCGATCAATACAACTCGGTCGTTAAAACCTATCTTTAAATTTCCATCCATATTTATTGAAGTAACAGAAATCATAAGACTAAGAGGAACAATTTGACTAAATTATGGAGATCAAATTGAAACTTTGCTAAAAGGACCAAATTCGAAAATTTATTTAATATTATTTTTTTCTTTTTTCTTTTAATAATCTTTTAGAAATATGATATATTATCGTCACATATAATAAAATGCAGGTCTCACAGGTTGCTTTCGAGTTACAAAAATATGAAAGCAGCAAGAAAAGTTGTGATGGAAAATATCAAGAAATCCATTGAAGCCAATCCCCTTCTCCAAGGGAAGCTTTCATTTCCGCCACTTCCGACGACGCTGCAGGCCATCTACACGGCGGTGATGGCCGCCAGGGTCAGGCCGCCGCCGCCGACTTGCAGGCGAGATTCCGGCGTTTGAAAATCAATGGAAGCTTTTATTGAGAGATATATTAGCTACTCAACTTAAAAACTGTTCTTCGTGATCTTTCAATCCACAGACATATTGTAAGAAATGAAAGAATGAAAAATGAAAATTATGGTTGGGTCAACTAGTTTGTGGTTTGTTAAATGAAATTAATGCTATTTAAACTAATTACGACTAATCTTTTAATGGATTATTTGGTACGTATATAGGTTTGGACTGATTTTAAACTAAGCACTCTAAGCTACACTCACTTTTATACATCTTTTATTGTTATGTACTAATTTTTAAAAAATAGTTTTTAATGTTCTTTTTAGTGTAAAGAGAATTAATAGTATGGAATTAGGTCCACTCAAGTTTGAAATTATTATCACATATTTTATGCATTTGATAATGATTTTATTTTTTGTTTTATATTTTTAAACTTAAATAAATATTTGAAATTTGAGATAATTTTTTAAAAGATAATTTATTATTCATGCTATATGTAATTTCAAACCAATAAAAAATCAAAAATAATGATTGGGCTAAGGAATACATCTAATATTAGCTAGAGGTAGGCTCGGGAGAGTTCCAATGAATATAGGAAAGGAAGATTAGGCCCAAAATAGCTCAAGTAGGCCCATTTTGGCTTCAAGAGCCAAAGTCGAGGCCAACATGGGCCTTTGTGGCCTAAGGCCCGACTTGACTCAGCCTTGACGCCCGAGGGCGAGATCCAATTGCCTCTTTAGCGAGGTTAATTCGGATGTGATCACTTGTTTGCAGCATCCACAGGGCCCTAGCCGTAGCCCTAGCCCTGCGTGTTCGGTCTCTAAGTAGGAAAATGAAAGAAAATCTCCTCTTCTGAAAGGGAAAATGAAGACATCAGAGGGCTAGTTATAAATAGCGTCCACTAGTAAATGAAAAGTAAGTTCAAGTCCTCCCTAAAAACTACTTGCAATGACCTTTGTGCTAAATATTGGCTCAAGCATCAAAGTGTTTGTAGTAAGCACCACACTTATGTGTTGTTTTTTATTGTTTTGCAGGTAACCACTTCTTTCAAATTACAAATTTACCATTGGCAACACATAAAAGTCAAGTGAGTTCATTTGGTTGGATTTATACCAAACGTCAATAATTTAAGAAGAAGGAGTCACCAAAAAAATAGCGATTCAGACCACAAAAAGCATTTTGCAATGACTGCAACAAATATCTTAGATTTTGAAAGAGAAAGAAAAAAAAAAAAAAAAAAAACTTAACAGGGTTGCATTTACTTTTAAAATAAAATAAAATAGAAACTAAAATTAATTAAAGTTATTTTTAAATATAATAAAATAAAATAACTTATTACAAATATAACAAAATGTCATTGTCAATCATTAATAAACATTGATAGACATCTATAAGTGATTGATAAACAACGATAAATGATAGTAGTCTATCACAATTTATCAATAAAAGATAATAACATTTTATTATATTTAAAAATATTTTTAATAATTTTATCATTTAATACAAACTAAAGACACCAAAATTGCAAATATCTAAAATCACAATAAACAAAATGAGTATTGATTAAACGAATATATGGCTGAATAGACTAGATTTGCAAATATTTTAAATCGCAATAAACTTACTCATACAAGGCAATTTCTGAGCTTGTTTCAGGACTATTGAAGAATTTGAACTGGGCCTTGATGGAAACCAGTAATTGGGTCCAATTGGACATTACACAAAACTAGGCCCACAAGTTAACTTTTTTTATGGGCTTATCTTTGTTGCTAGAGGCCCAAAAATATGGTATATGTTGTGGGCCCCACATCCTCTCTCTAGTAGTGGGAAAACGAGGAAAAACAAAAAGTCAAAGACTGAGGTTTGAAAATCAGGCTCGATTGCCAGTAAGGATACAACTTTTGTCAATACTCGAAATTTTCCCAAAACTTTTTATGGCCGAACCGAATTTTGGGGAAACGAGATTAGGAGGATTCTTTTCTTTCTAATATTCTTCTCAATATTACGTCATATTTTGCTTATTTAGACGATTTTTTTAAAAATTAATTTTAGGTTAGCTAATCAATGTCTAATATGATATCATAACAAACTTTCAGCTAACTCCTTTCATAGTTAATTAATTTTGAAATGGAGTCTCATTCACATAATCTAATAGTTTGTATTAAAAATGATTTATTTATTTATTTAGAGTAGTGAACTAGAGAAAGTGAGAGAAAGAGTTTTAATGTTGAATTGAATTAGTTGGATGTGTTGATAAAAAAAAAAAAAAAAAACAGAGAGAGAGAGAGAGAGAATATGAAAGCAACATTGGTACATGTCACATACTACATGAAATTGGAAAAAAGGCGGAGGAGAGATAAAAAAGAATAAAATAATATGTTTATATATTAATAAATTATCTTAAATGACAAAAATACTAAAAATATTTACCACTAATAGCAAAATACACAGTGATCGCGATAGACTGTAAAATTTTGTTATATTTATAAATATTTTAGTTCATTTTGCTATATTTGAAAATTTTCATATATTTTTTGACATATATATTAGAAAAATTATCAATTTATACCTTGAAATTTTGAAATTATATCGATTTAAATCTTGAACTTTGAGGTGGTACCAATAATTAATTTAGAATTTAAATTAATGTAACTTTTTAAATTTATAAATTAATATTCGTCCAATATATTAATAACTCTAAAATAATAATAATTGGGAAAGCCGAAAGGGAAGGCGAAATTAGTGGGCCTTAATGGGCCTTCGCGTACTCCAAAAATCAGACAGATAAACTCAAAAAGCTAACCATTCATCGGACCGCGAGCCTTTGTGGGACCCGCCATTTTGAAATATCGTCTGGGCCGCACTTCACAATCCCTGGCCCAATTAAATTCCTCTT
This sequence comes from Citrullus colocynthis, assembly GCA_031780015.1. NCBI lineage: Eukaryota > Viridiplantae > Streptophyta > Magnoliopsida > Cucurbitales > Cucurbitaceae > Citrullus > Citrullus colocynthis. Next base: position 2,708,047 of record QLSR01001487.1, read on the forward strand.
CTTTTTCTGACACAAATGCCCTTACCTTTCCCGCCTTTCCATTGTCTTCTTCCGATAAAGTCTGAATTTAAAATTCTGTTTATTTTAATCAATTTTACTTTTCCTACTTTTAGTTTCCTAAATTTAGTTATTAATATAAACATAATTCAATGGTGTATCAAATGTTTAACTTCTCTATCTCATGTATTAATTATATATATATATATATATATATATATTTTAATAAATTAAATAATCTTAAATTTAATTCTTCAAAATTAATTTTTTAAAAATGTTAAATAATAACAATTTTAATGCAAGAAAATATATAGTACAACCATATTATTAAGATAATGTTAATGGCGATTTTTTTCACGGGCTCCCGGGCTAATTTTAATATTTATTGAAAATACAATTAAAATTGAAACATTTTTTTTATGACAATATATTGGACAAATGAATCAAACTTCTAATTTCGAAGTTCTTAATAGTACAAGTACTATGTCAGTTGAGTTATTCTATTTTTTGCAACAATGAAACACTTATTATTATATAAACACTTTGGAAGAGTATTTGGTGAAGTATTTCATCTAAGAAGTAATATCAAGTACTTTTTTATCTACTTAAAAAAAAGAAAAAAAATCTCAATTATCTATTTCTTGGTAGCATGGTTTAAAATTTTAATCAATAACTTTTTTCCCCTAGCAATTCAACCAAACATTACTAACTTTTAAGAAAAGCGCCTAAAAACACTTTTAAAAATGGCATGCTAAACGTTTTCTTTTTAGTACTCAAAAGGTAGGCTAATGAACCCACACTAAAAAGTATATAAATCTTATATATTTAATCTGAGTAAGTAGCTTAAATAACAAGAGCTCGATTATATTTTTTAAAAAATGCTAGAGTTTTGTTGTTTGTTTGAAAAATACTCTCAAAATAATATATTTTTTGTTTAGAATTTCAAACGAAATCTAAAACTTGAAATGATGTGAATGTGACGTAGAACATGGTGATCCAATTTTTCGTTATAGATCATTACACAAAGTCATAGTCTCAATTTTGATCACTTTAATTAGAAAATGTCTATAGAAATTAAATGATTATATCGTAATTATAAAAAAGAATACTAGTAATATCGAAATTATAAAAATTTAGTAATTTTTAGATTAATACTTAGCTGCACCCATTTACATGTATCTCCTTCAATTATAAATATGAAAAAAAAGTTAAAAAGTTTTTTTTTAAAAAAAAATAGAAAATTTTGTGCCATGACAACTAGCGATAAGGATGAAGTGCATGTCAATATCGCCGAGCCAAATTCATTTTAGCTAGCTTTTTATAACAGTTGTTTTCAAATATAGAAAAATAAACCAAAATATTTATAAATAAATAGATCAGACCGTAATAGACTACTATCTATTTTTCTATTATTTATAAATACTTTCAACGATTTTATCATTTAAAATAATTTCCAATTTTCGGGATTTAACAAATAACAAACATGTTTCTTAATTATCCATTAAAAATTAAAAACTCATATTTTTCGAAAACTATCATAACGGACGGAAGGGTAATCTCGTCAGAAAAATTCCCAACTATTACGAGTGTGGGACAGCAGAGAAATAAAGAACTAAACAAATCCAAAGCATCCAACGTTTTCGTTAATCCCTCTCTTCGCGACCGTTTCATTTCCGGCCACCGGTAAGCACCGAGCATCAGCTCGACCGTCGAAAACCCTCCCTCTCCCTCTCTACAAACCGCAAAAAATGGGACGTCATAGGCCACCGGCATTTTCAGTTATACTTCTAGCTGCATTTTCACTCTGCTCTTCCTCTGCTCTAGTATTCTTCTCCCATGGCGATTCTCAAACTTCGTTCTCCCAAATTCCACCCATCTCAGGTTCCTACTCTCAATTTTCTTATTTCTTTTCGAAAACAAAACGTATTCAGAGAAAAGGGTTGTTTCGATTTTTGCCTTTTTTTACGATAACGTTCACAAAAGAGGGACAAAAACTAGGATCGTTTCTGATTTTCTAGCTGTTTCTTCTTTTTACGGCTATCTTTTTGTAGAATGGAGAAATGAAGACTACTATTCCGTTGAGGAGCTTGCTGTGGGAAGTCCGAGTGGGTCTGTTGTGGAAGGCCCTATAATGGAGCCTGTTGACCACTCATTGTTTGTGTTAGCAGCTGAAAGAACTCAAAGAAAAGATCCTCTTAATGGCTTTCAAACTTACACTAGTGGGTGGAATATCAGCGACCGCCATTATTGGGCTGTAAGTTTGTTCACTCAACTTAATTCCTTGTTGAAATTTTTGCATAAGTTGCTTTTCCTCTGAGAAGTTACCTTGTAAGGAATATATTAGAGTAAGAACGTGTTTGAATGAGCAATCAACTTCTGTTTTGTTGCTTGGAAAAGATATGGAAACTTAGAACAGCTGCTGTTGGATATTAGATAAGTAAACGAATTAGAGCTTAACTCCATGTCATTTGATGGATGGTGACTTCTTATATTAGTTAAATATAGAGCTTCTTGTAGAGGGTATTCTATTTATTTGCATTTTCAATCTATTGACGGCACTTTTAATCTTAATGTTCAAATGTATTTTGTGTTGTCGATGCTTGTTATTAACTCTTCCCCTTATGAAAGAGGAGGATGAGTTGTTGATATTAGAGTGAGTTTGATTACATTTGACGGTAATGCTTTTAAATGAAGTACCTTTGTAAGTATGTTAGGAAAAAGGTTCTAAGTAGGTTCTCTTTTGAGAGCACTTCAAATGCTTACTAGTGTTTATTAGAATTTTTAATATGCCTTTGACTATATATTCAAACACCGCAAAAATGTTTAAAAATCTCTATTAAATCACTAATTTACCTAAAAGTTAAGTCATTTTGAAAGAAATAGAAATGTTTGGCAACCACTTAAAATGGATTTTGAAAGCCATTAATGTTTTTATTTTCAACGGTTCTTGTGAAAAATATTTAAATGAAAATGAATTTTTGAAAAACATTTATTTATTTTTTAAGTTAATTCAAACTAACCCTAAGTTGATGGGAAACAGAGGACCTCTTACTCTGATATCATGTTAAATCAACAACCAATATCTTAAGTTGATAGGTTATAATAAATTTAGTTATATCAACGCTTTGACAAAATATTTCATACTGAACTCATTCTTACTCATTGTATCTTGTCTTTAATTTGTTTTCATTGGTGTATCAATCTACACTGGGCTCTTTACTATAGCTGAGGTAACCTTATTTGGTACGGTGACATGTAATGATTTTATTTCTGTTTTATTTGCATACATTTTGTGCACTGCTTCTCTGTTCTGCTGTAACTCTCCCAAGTTTATTTTCTTTCCCATACTTCATGTCCTTGCTGTGATCCGTTTATATATTATAGCCAACATTTTTCTAGATGTATCTCTGTGTCTCTATTCTTACTCTGTGCTTTGGTCATTTGGATACAGTCTGTTGGCTTCACTGCAGTTCCTTTGTTTGCTGTTGCTGCAGCCTGGCTCTTGGGTTTTGGGCTTTGCTTATTGGTCATCTCTTTGTGTTACTTCTGTTGCGGAAGGCGATCGTATGGCTATTCTCAAACGGCTTATGCTCTTTCACTTCTTTTCCTCATTATGTTCTCCATTGCAGCAATGTGAATATCTTGTCCTTCTCTCTTCCACTTGTTTAGTATTTGGTTGAGATCTGGGGGAAAAAGCTTATGCATCATCATCTTGTGTTTCAGCATTGGATGTGTCATTTTATACACTGGTCAAGGAAGGTTTCACAATAGTACATCAGAAACATTGGAATATGTTGTAAGTCAGGCAGATTTGACTGCTCAAAAGCTTCGCGACGTGTCGGATTATTTTGCTGCAGCCAAGCAGACTGGAGTGGATCAAGTTTTTCTGCCTTCTGATGTTCAAACTGACATTGATCAAATTGAGATCAAGATAAACTCTTCTGCTAGTATTCTTGATGACAAAACTGTGCACAACTCAAATGACATAAAAGATCTCCTTGATTCTGTGTATGTGTAGCCTTCACTCCTTTTTTTTTCCTATTTATCTGTTTCCCATATTTCAGTCATAAGCTGACGATCTTCAGACACCGCAGTCGTCTGGCTCTGATTATTGTCGCAGCTATTATGCTTCTGCTGACATTTCTTGGATTCTGTAAGCTCTTTCTAATTTTTAAATATGCTAATCAGTTCCTTAATATCCCTCCACTTATGAAAAATGAAAATTCCTTTTGTGATTCTCACTCGTTGTAGTATGATATAACTTTCTTGCAGTATTCTCCATATTTGGTATGCAACTTCTTGTCTACATGTAAGTGAAACATTTAGGCCCCTATTTGATTTATTATTATTATTATTATTATTATTATTATTATTATTTGCTTTAAAAGAAAAGAAAGCAAAAAAGCAAAAGAAACTTAGGCTTATAAACTCTACTTTTACCTATAAATTTTTATGTTTTGTTATCCAAATTTTACTAATATTTTCAAAAACTTGTTTTTGCTTTTTGAATTTGACTAAGAATTGAAATGTTTATTTAAGAAAGGTAAAAATCATAGTGCAAAAGAAATTGGAGGAAACAACCATAAATTTAAAAAATATAAAACTAAGAGTGAAATCATTATCAAATGGCCCTTAACTTTTTGCTCTTCATTTCTTCTCTTCACGTGTGTCGCCTTAAAGTAGTTTATTTCCATACTATATTTTCCTTAAACAAGCATCATGATGTATTGTATACTATTGCAGCCTGGTGATAACTGGCTGGTTACTTGTAACTGGGACATTCATCTTATCCGGCACATTCCTTATTCTCCACAAGTAAGCTATCTTAGTACAATCTAATGGTTCAAATACTTGAAATGAAGTGAATTTCCATAAATCGTCCAAGTACTTCTCCTGGTTCACGTGCTTACATTGATTTGAAATTTTAACATTTGAGATCCTTACAAATCTCACTTCTACTGAAGTTGATTGTAACAATTTCACTTCTGTGGCGAGGTGTCCTATGTTTAACTTTTGTTCTTCATTTTCCCTGATTGAATATTTACTAGTAAAGATCTAATTATTACGCATAAACTTATGCATTTGAATCATGGCTTCGTTGTCTTCACTTTCATTCTTTCCACGGGGAGGGAGAGATGGGATTCAATAGCCTATCGTTCTTGTTTCACTCTCTTTGTTCTCCAATTCATAAACAAGGATATCTGATGGTTTTTTTCCTTTATATGTAGTGTGTCTGCAGATACTTGCGTTGCAATGGACCAGTGGGTCCACAATCCTACTGCGCATACGGCCTTAGATGACATTCTTCCTTGTGTGGATAAAGAGACTGCCCAAGAAACCCTGTTAAAAAGCAAGGAAGTAAGTGCACAACTTGTCGATCTGGTCAACGAGGTGATTACCAATGTTTCCAACATAAACTTTTCGCCAAACTTTAAACCGATGTACTTCAACCAATCTGGTCCAGTTATGCCAACTCTCTGTAACCCGTTTCACCTGGATTTGACACCAAGAACTTGTTCTTCTGGTGAAGTAGACTTGCAAAATGCTACACAAGTAAGTCATTGGACCCTCAAGTCAGAGATAGGCACGGTGAACTTACTATTCTCAATTTACAAACGGTAAAAGACAAGTAATATATCATGTTTTTTATTTTCATTAAACAGGTATGGGGCAATTATGTATGCCAAGTTTCGCCTACTGGTGATATATGCATCACAATGGGGCGGTTGACTCCGACCTTGTACAGCCAAATGACGAGTGGAGTAAACTTAAGCTATGCTCTTTTAAATTACAGTCCTACTCTGGTCGAGCTTCAAGATTGCACATTTGTTCGACAGACATTCGATGACATACATAGAGATTTTTGTCCTGGTTTACAACAATACAGCAGATGGGTCTATGTTGGATTAGCAACCGTCTCCATTGCTGTTATGCTTTCTCTGATACTGTGGATTATCTATGGTCGAGAACGGCGGCATCGTGCTTCTACAAAAGCGTTCACTACTAAACCAACCGAGGAAGAGTTGGATGGGAACAAAGAATCTTGAAAACCGTAAGTGTAAGATTATTTCCACTGCTAACATAGCTTATATTTAAGGATCTACTTATACTTTTTTCATGTAATTCCATGAATGTATAATATGCCAAGATTTACTTCAATGTTCGTTCTATTTTTTCGTTTTTATTTCATTCCCAACCGACACTGCCGTATTAGCCAGCTTGTTTCTATACCGCTGGTATGCATTGCAAGGGTACTGAAGGGGAGAAAAGAAGCCTATTAGATTTTGTATGTTCTTTGGTTTCCAGCCATTGAATCCATAGATGGAATCGAGCAGTTGAAAGTTGGTTATCATATAGTTTTCATGTGTGATAACTTGATTATGGAAGTAATAGCATAGCTCTGATTGTTGATTGATCTTTCTGAAATAAAAGAGCATGTATAGTTGTTACCAATTTTCTTTGATGATGAAGAAAATGGAGAGCTACAAGTAGGCATTAAAGTAAACATATTTGTTAAGGGATGGTGGGAAAGGGTTGGATGTTTAAATGGTTGGAGGAAGTATTTGTAAGAAAGGTTCTTTCTTGTTTCTCCTCTGCCTCAACTTACTTTTCTAATCTTCTTTTGTTTCCCTTGGTAGAAAAAATGGTTGCTAAATGGGTAGAGATGTCCATTTACCCTGCGGGAGATCCCCAATTAGATGAGGGAGCGAGGAGAATTTTCTCTCTGTTGGCTAAATGGGGATTATATCCCCTACTCCACTGCTCCATTTAAAGAACTGAAAAACTAAAATAAAAAATAGAAAATTATTTGCTTGAAAGCAAGAGAAAAAGAATTTTCTCCCTATTTGCTGAACCTCGTTTATATTCCTAATCTCAACCTCATCTCGATTTCCCGCTCTCCTCTATATCATATATATAAACACACAATTCTAAAGAATTATGCGAGGTTGAGGTTTGAAATGGGGAGCGAGAACAGAGAAGCCTTTATAGTCCCTGCGCCCGCTCCATGGACATCTCTATAAATGGATGAGAGAGTAGGTTTGATATATATAAATGGGGGTAAGAATGGTAATTTCACATCAATTTGGATAAAGAATGGGGGTGTGGTTTGTAACGAGTCAGATTGATGTCAATGAATCTTTACTTGTTGAGCAATTAATCATTTAATGAGAAATGACGAGGGAGATGATAATGTTTTCACAGTTCAAATGGATCCATGATTTTGAAAGATATGTTTTATCTAGTGGATGCTAATTAGCTGTTATTTATTATTTTAGTACAATAAGAATAGTAGACTCGAATTATAAATCTCTGGAACATAAATGCATAATTTACATCAATTGAGCTAAATTTATTTTGGTGAGACGGAAGTTACTTTTAAGTTAGTGATTTAAATAACTTCTATTAAATAAAAATGTAATTCACCTTAATAATTTTTTTTTTTTTTTTATCTCCAACTTCAAGGGAGGTAGAATATGTTAATTATTGTTGAGTTATCTTCTATCGACAATTATTATTGCACTTGTGTGTAATGTATATACGAATATATAAACAAATAATTAATTTAGTATGTGTAATAAATTGTAAGTTAGTATACAATAAGCACAAGAGAAAGAAAAGAAGATTGATATTTTTCCTTGTGTGTTTGGAAAGGCTAAAGGGTTTATGGGTTTTAATTGGTCAATTAATATTTTATTTAAAATTTAATTGTCTAAATTTAGTTGATTTTAATTTTGAATGATAGTTGAATTTTCTCTGTTCTATTTAAAAATAAAAATCAGTTTGTTGAAAAAGAAAATAGGAGTTTAACAATTAGGCGGTTTTATTATAAATATCGAAGTTAATTTAAAATTCAAAGCTATGGTTTATTGTGGTTGATAGAGCATGAAGCCTTGGGATTGGAGATTTGGCCCGCATTAATTTTCTTTCCAAATTTTTAAATAAGGTAGAAATTCGATAACAAAATAATTAATGCATTTACATTTTAAAAAAAAAAAAATTAAACAAATATTTTATGTTCTTGTAAGGTCAGCCGTCACGTAAGGCCTAAGGTAATATTTTAGTTCCTATCATTTTATGATTTAGTTATAAATTTTAAAAAATGACGACCTTTATTTAAATATGTTTAGAAAATAACATGTATGCCCTTGTAATAAAATATTTTATTTAAAATAATTTATATGAATAGCTGAACTCTCCTTTCGTTGACTATTGAGCTAATTTGAGCATAATGGATTGGATAAGACACCAATTTTTATTCAAAAATTGAATACTTCGATACTTCACTCGTTCATTGTAAACTAAAAATTTTAAAAATTTTGATTTTAAAAGATAATAGTAACAATAAATTAGTTCAACAAATGTAGAAATAGGGAACCAACTTTTGACTTTAAAGTAACTGGTATTTTATGTTCATATTTGTAAGTAAAAAGATATTTATCAATAATATACAAAAAAAAATAATGATAATAATAATAAATAAAGTTTCTTTGAAAAAAATTTAACAAATATAGGAGAGTCAGATCAAACACAAATATATATGTATGCACTTCTTTTTGTCCGCACAATCATTTTGCTTTTAAAATTAACTTTTTCTTATCGAGACTTTACATGCATCATTTAAAAAGATATGTTGATGTAAGTTACGCTACAGACCATGAATGAATCCACACTTTTATATGATACAATAAAATATGGTTCACTAAAAAAAATTGAACTTAGTTCAATTATAGTTATCATCAAGGTTTCAAATGTCGATGTCCACGGAAATATCAAAATTCTAACTTTACAAAAATTTCAATGGAAATCTCGATAAAATATCGATTTCGATGAATATTTCTAGAAAAGTTACAAAAACTAAAAAAATAAAATAAATAAAATATTTTATGACTTTTAAACAAGTTAAACCTGTCTACTCTTTATATTATATTTACATTAATGATATTTTGTTGATTATTTTTTATGTTTTGTAAATTTTCCTACGATATAATAGAAATTTCGATTCACCCCTCATGTCGATATCAAACCTATGAAAACATAGAAATATCGACAGGTTGACGGAAATCTAATACTATGGTTATCGTGTATTTGTGTTTATAGTGTTGAAGATTGTTGTAAATAAAAATTAAAAAAGAAAAAGGAAAAAAGAACATATGAGGTGCAAAAGTGGGAGAGTGGTTGGTTTTGGACAAACCAGCTGGGAACATATGCAACCCTCTTGCTTCCCAATCACACTGCCACTCTTTTAATGTCTCCACCTTCCATTGCATGTGATTTGCTCTCCAATCATTTTCATCTCACTTCCTATACACTTTTTTCCTTTTTCTCTGGTCTTCCCCTTTCCCAACTTTATAATATGTATTTAATTATACTCATTGATACATCACTATAAATACCAAAGCTACACTATTTTCGATGAGATTCTTTCTTTATGTCATTTGTTTAGTTCAATACATATAAGGGTGTAAATTTGAACTTCTCACATTTCTTTTATATATATATATTAATTAGTTAAACTACGTTCAAATTGTGATAGGATCATTTTGATGGATGTAAGACAACTTTTAAAAAGAAAATTGATCAATTTTTTTTTTTTTTTATTTAGAAGGGAAGAATGAAAAAAAATAATAATAAAAAGAAAGAAAGAGGAAGAACTGAAAAGAAATAATTATAAAGAAAAGTATATGGATATAAGACAATTTAAATCTATCTTTTTCTTTCATTTTGAAGGAGAATAAAATAGAATAATAATAAAAACAATAAAGATAAGTGTGTGGATATATATATATATATATATATATATATATATATATATATATAATTGAGTGGAGCATTTCAAATATTGATTTCTTGTTCGATAATATATGTTTTTAATTAGTTGAGAAATTTAAATACCAAATTTATGTTTGTTCATGTATTCAAGCGGAGGAAGATAACTAACCCTTTGAGAAATCAAAGGACATTATTGTTTTTTAATTTACAAATGACAATATTTTTATGTGTTAATACTTAAAATATACATGCAAGTGCAATACACACTGTAGCATCAACAATAATGTAATATTTGTATTGACAATATGACATTGTAAAATATTGTGTTGTTTAATTAAATTATATGTTAAGTTGTTAATTTCTAAGCATGGACCTACTTGATTTTAGATTTTGAAAGAAAATTGTAGAATATATCCATTAATTTTATATTATTCTTAGTTCCTGCTATTAACAGAATGTTAACATGACATTGTTATTTGATTAAACAAATATCATCCGTGTCACATATACATTTCTTTTATTAAAAAAATGAAACCCAATGATGATAAGTCATCTCTAATATTTTCTTAGTATCGTTCTTCACTTAAACTGTAAACTCCAATAATTAAATTAATTTTTATTTACCCACCAAAAGGTTTCGTAAATGGCTTTCGTTATGAAAACTTTTTACTATTAATACATAGAATATATTAAAATTCATCTTTCTAGACATTTAAATTCTTTCATCCGTTTTGAATTTGACGGAGGAAGAAAAATAAAAAATAAAAAGAAAGAAGGAAACCTGAGCATTTTATAAGAGAAATTAAAATTTAAATACACTTTTTTAATTCATGAACTTTTGTTGAATTTACAAATTGTTCTCTATATTTTAAATATTTATAATAATTATATTGATGTAATTTAATGTGCAGAGATTTCATCTGTTATGATTTAATCATTGTAATTTACAAACACATTTAATTTGTAAGCAGTTTATCGATATATATATGTATAAAAACTATATTCGTATTATTCTAGGATACTTTACATGGTAAAAAACTAAATTGTTAGAATTTACTACCAACTAAAATTATGTGATTAAACATATATAAAATTTTAAATTTATGATGAACTAAACAACCATTTGAGCATAGTTCAATTAACATAAACTTGTACTATCAATTTCGAAGTGGAAGGTTCGACTCCCACCTCACCCTTTACAAAAAAAGAAAGAAAAAATTATTCTAAGTAGTTTTGGCCAAATTATTACATGATAAACCTGATCCCCACTCAATGAATATTTTACTGTAGATAATGATATATACCTATTTTTGTTTATCTGTGTTATGATAGACACAGATAGCAACCTATCGCATATAAACTATGATAAAGAATACTTGCAGATAGACTATGATAAACAACATGTAATAATTTTCTTTGTTGCAATGTGTTGAATGATGTAAAACATGTTATCACCATGACTTTTGGTATTAATATTTGAGCCTAAGTTTGATTGAGCTGAAAAATAAGTTTAGTTTAGCCTTCAAAGCCAAACCAAGCTCAATATCCAATTAATTCGACCCAAGAGCCAGGTCTATAAATCAGTCAAACCCAAGCTTACCAGGCTCACTTGAGAACTCTACAAACAAAGAAGTTCTCCTTCATTTGAATTGTTCAACAATTTAAGACTCCAAATAGCTTAGAGAGAATTCTCCAACAATCAAAGTTCTCTCTCCTCGAAGGTATAAATTTTCTAAAGATAGAAATATTCTTCCAAGATTTCAACCAACAAATTTAGAAGATTAATCAAGTACTAGAGATCGAACTACATTTGCATAAATAAACATAAACACAAATTCAACTCCATAAAAACGTTGCTCTAAAAATCTTGTGTGAACAGGCTGTATTCAAAGCAATTTTTTTTTTATAAAAAAATAACTATAATTATTGAGTGTTTCTTTAAAAATAAAATTTAAAATAATTTATTTTTAAAATTTATTAAGTTTTCAAAAAATATTTTTTACTTCTAAAATCATTAAATATGCTGTAATAAATAAATAAATACACTTTAAATTAATAAAATTTTCAAAGATGCGGGTAGAAAAGTGGGGTTTGTTTAAAAACCATTTTCCCTATTAATCTTCACCATTAAAATTAATAAAATTCCAAACAAATTATTTTTTTATTTTTAAATATAGTAAAATGAACTAATTTATTTATAAATATAACAAAAGATTACTAATTGATAGACATTGATTAGATATAGTCAATCAATCATCGATAAACTACGTCAATTTGTTGTATTTAAAAATATTTCAGACACTTTTATCATATAAAACAATTACTTTATTTTTTTTCTTTTAAGGAAGTATAGGTATTACCCTAATAAAAGTATAAAAATTAAGAGTTGCTTATTAAAATCCGAATTACCTCTATTGAGATTAAATGTTTAAATGTTTAAATGTTTAGTAAATTTGTCATCGTCATTTTTTCAAGACTAAAATAGAAAATTGTGTTAAAAAAACATTAAAAAAATACTCAAGAGTGAGAAAGTATAAATTAGGTTAAAGTACCATTTGGGTCAATACAAAAATTTATTTAATTTTTACTCTATTTATTTTAAAATATTCAATTTTAGTTCCGATAATTTAAATATAAATCTTAAATTTTAAAAATGTTTTTGCATATTATATTTCTTACATAAAACTATTAAATTTAACTAACTTTAAGATTTATAGAAAGTTGAGGGACTAAAATAAAATTAGATATTTAAAAATATAAAAATTAAAATGGAACTAAGTTAAGTTATCAAAGCTATATATTAGTAGAAATAGACAGCTGTCAATCCACCATCAATAATTACATTAATTAGTTGCTTTTAAAACTAATAATAATAATTACGGATTTCCCGCCTCTCTTGGATTTGTTAACTCTCAACTCAATTGTTCCTTTTCCAACTTTTCGGTTCTGCGCCTTTCCAGTTTCCTCCTCCATTAACGTTATATTATTTATATTATTTCCTCAAACTTTCGATATGTCGTACGAAATGGCGACCATACAATAGACGACTAAATCAACAAATTTTCGTCAACAATATGCGGCCGAGTCCGACGGATCGTTTCGATTTTACCACGTTTTTCAACTAATTTCAAATTTTCTTTTAAGCAGAAAAAAAATATGATTTCAAAAATAAAAAAGGTCGAAATAATTTTAAAATTTTATTTTTTATTTAGATCTGTCTCGATCTATTTTAAATTTTGTTCTTTTTATAAATAGTTTAATATTTATTTTATTTATAATAATTTTCTTAAAAGAAAATCTATTTTGGCCAACTTATTTTGAATATGGTTTCTATTTGATTCCACCTCTTACAATCTGATTTCTTTATTATTTTTTTATGAGTTATGAGTTAGAGAATTTTAATTTTATTTCTTTATTATTTTTTTGAAAGCTAATTTATTTATTATTTACTTAGGTTGGAAGAATGGTGATACTTATTACTTACATTACGGTTTGCCCGTCACGAATCACAAGGAGGTGAAGTCTTTACAGTTACACTACGTGGAGTTCACGCAATGGATATCGTAGCTCCAAGCATATCCTCATCGAATGGCAAACTGCAATTAAAGATTCTACACCTGGTTTTTTCGTACTTTCACACCTTTTTCCTGTCAGAAGCATCTTAACACGTGGCAGATTCTGCCATTCCTTAAACTTAGGTAAACGGCTCCCATTTTCGTCTTCTTCTTCGGTCAATTCCCCATCCAGCCGTTAGATTAAGATTCCCAACGCTCCTTTAACCCAACCCCACCCTCTAAACCCTAACCACTCTTTAACACTACCATGGTTAAGTCAACTGACTCCACTTCTTTCCACAATTACCCCTCATTTTCCTCTTAATTACCACTCACCCCGTTTTCTTTTATCTATAAAATTGGCCTTTGAGAATCGTTAGGTTTGCCAAACTAACGCCCCGAGGGGCCCCTTTGAGGGAACACAACAAAGAAGCTTTCTTCTTCTTCTTCTTCGCCTTTTTCTCTCTTCTGTTCTCTAATGGTGACTTCATCTTCTTCCTCGAAAGCCAGATCCAGCGGCCCGGTGCTACGATCACTCTCGCCGGGCGGCCGGTTCTGTAACTCTCCTTCTTTGTCCTCTTCTACGTCCGCCTTTGCTTCATCTTCAAGCTTTTACTCGTCTTCCTCTACTTTTCGTCATGATAATCATCGTGATTTTCGCAGCCATCATCATCAACCTAGATCCACATCTCCTAGCCGTGTTAATGTTTATTCATCTCCTTCTCTTACTCCTTCTGTTCGTTTCTTCATCGATAACCGTTCGAGTTCTCCGAATCGATCGGCAATCGTTTCCAGGAAAAATCGGCCGGTGTCTAACGTTAAAAGGACTTGTATGTGTTCTCCGACCACGCATCCAGGCTCTTTCCGGTGTAGTCTCCATAAGAACGTTTCGAGTAGCGGTGGCCATAGCCAGGCAGCGTCGTTTCCTTCAACCCGATTGAATATGTGGAGATCGGCTATGGCGAACTCGATCGTGCGAATAGGCGGTGTGGAAGGTGAGTTGGTGAAGCGTGCATTGACTACTCTGATTCGTCCTTCTTCGCACCAGCAGAGGAGGAGAGCGGCATTTCAACCTAGATCTAGTCGGCTCTCGGTCATGTCCAAAGCTGACGACCCTTGAAAATTGCAGCAGAAGGTACGGTGATGTCTAAAACTTTATGATCTCAGGTTCGATGAAGATCATCGGTTTGTGAACGTTTCTGGTTAAGAATTATAGCAAAAAAGAAACACCACACACAGTACAAGGCGGAATCCGTGGTGAAATCTAGTAGATTCAATATTGAGATTGTGTTTGTTGTTTTCCGAGTTTATGACTCGTGATGAGTTCAGCCTTTTGATTTGGAAGCGGGACTGAGTCGGCTCGCCGAGTTTTGTACGCAGAGGGGAGGGTTCGTCAGTCGAAATCCTTCATGGTTTTTGGCAGAGGATTGAAGAAGATAAACCGACGAATTTTTCACCAATTTGTACATATACATCATTTGCTGTGGAAGGAGAATTTCGGACATTTTTATTTTGAATTTGAACCCAAACGAACTAAACAAAAATGGAAACAAAAAAAATTATAATTCAAACACCAATTTCAACATCAAATAATCTGTAACTTGCAACAATTTGCAATTAGGTTTTAACGCCGTTGGATGAGAAATTTGACCCGTTCCAAATCCGTTATGTGTGCAGCGTTGGGATTCCGTCTGTGCCGTTCGTCGTGATTTTCGTCCCCGTCGTTTCACGTGTTGCGTTTACTCCGTTCACGTTCATTCCAGTTCCAGGTATATATTTTATTTTATTTTATTTATTTGTGTATTTTTTGTGTTATGATTTGTTTTTAATTTCAGGAAGTGCCGCCCAGTGATATGTAATGTCCTCACGGCATATGCGCTGAATTTCTTTGGGATGAAAGTTTGACCTTTGACTTTTTGACTTGGTTGAACAATAGCGGAATTTACTGGGCGCTGTCCCATTGGACCTTTATGAGTTATGACTCTGATGGAACTTTTACAAGTGAGATTGAGAAAAATAAATTAACGACACATTTTAAAATTAAAAAAAATGGAAAAAATTATAAGTAATTTAAAATAATAATGATATAACAAAAGGTGATTGTGATTTCAATCAACTCCAAAAAAACTAGAAAACTTCGAATATGGAAAATCTGAACAAGTATGGCAGTACAGAAGTTGGTTGAAAATATTTATGACGTAGACGTGGAAGTAGAAAGAAACAATAACCAAAATGAAATAATAATAAGGCAAATAGAAGGAATATATATATATATATTCAAGATCAGCTTGTCTCGCAGCTATTGTCATTAAATTTTAGAAAGACATTTTTATATATGCAAGATGAATACTAAATTAAATTAGTATCAGTTTATTATTACTGATAATTTTAATTAATTATCAAATATAAATACATCGTTTAACCTCTATAAATTTTAATTAATATGTTTACTATTAATAGTTCACGTTATCTTAACTATTTAATATAAAATTATTATTATTAATTATTGATAATCTAATTCATTTATGTTTATTTAATTGTTTTAAGTAATTGATTTATAAAAACATTTTTTTATTGTAAATTATTACAGTGATTGAATAATTCAATAATGTTAAATTTAACTTATAGTTATTTTACATTCAATTAAATAATTATCGGAGTAAACACAAAGTAATTATTTAAATTTGGGTTTATATACAAAATTGGAAAATGGAACACTTATATTTGACTTTAAATGTCTTGTGTGTCTGACACAAATATTTAAATCTCATATATTTAATATCCATACGTATGATATGCTTCCTTAGGAGCGTTACATTTATTTGATAGGACTCATTTGGTAACTTCTTGATTTTTTTTTTTTTTAAATTAAACCTATAAAATTTCCTTTATATCTCTGATATATTGTTTTGTTATCTAATTTAAATCAATGGTTTTAAAAATCTAGGGCAAGTTTTGAAAACTAAAAGAATAATTTCTAAAAACTTATTTTTATTTTTAGAATTTGGCTAATAATTTAACTTTTTAACCAATAAAAATGAAAATCTTTGTAAGAAATTGAGAGAAAATATGCTTGTTTCTCAAAAACAGTACACAAAAAATCAAATAATTTGTAAACAAGGCCTAGGTTTTCAATTCTCAAGACTTACACATTAATATTGATTCTTTTTGTACGATACTTTTAGTTTCAATTTTTAAGGGGTGTTCAGGCAAGTTGAGGGAGTGAGCTGGAGAGCGTTAAGTTGTAAACTCTACTATTTGTTTGGCCAACGAGCTTGTGAACCTCAAAATTAGAGAGCAACAAATTTTTTTTTTTTATTTTTTATTTATACTTATGCTTAGAAGTTCATAACTCTTCAAATTTTACAACTTCACTTCTTATCCCGACTATAAGTAGTGTGATGGAAATGAGTATGTCTTATTAACTTTTTACACCATCTATTAGAATAAAATAACTAAACTATTTATAATTAAATGACTAATTTATACAAAATACCCCTAAACTATATACTTCGTGTCAAAAATATCTTCGAACTTTTAAGGGATTGAAAAACACCCTTAACTTCCAAAATGAATTCAAAAATACCCTCACCAATTGTTTGGGATGGAAACTATCAATGTTTTGTATAAGAAATACACCCGAACTTTCAAAAGGCTTAAAGACACCCTTAAACTTGAAATAAGTTCAAATACCTTTACTATCAACAGAAACTATCAATATTCAAATATTGTATTGCTTCTCTATTTTCAATCTTTTTTCTCTTCTTCGTTATTCAATGCCCTCTTACTCTCATTCTTTTGTTAACAACGTGACATTTGTTTATCTAAAACAAATAAATAAATGTCATTATGCACTTAAATTTAAGTATATGAACTATAATTAGGAGCAACATAATAAAGGGATCACCAAAAGATCTTAAGACTTAGATATTTTAGCAAAGTTGTACATTAATAGTTAACTGGGTGTTAACCATCAACTATTTACCTAATTAACTTTTTTTATAAAGAAAATAATAATAAAACGGGACCATTGTATGGTGTTAAGGAGTGTGATGGTTGAACAGATAAAACAGAAACATTTAATATAGAAGAAACGAGTATTGAGTTTCCAAACTAAGTGGGCCCCTTCTACTACAAGGCGGTGATGCGAACCCCAACCGGACCAACTTTCTCCACCTTCTTTAAATTTTAAATCATTTTATTCAGAAAATTTCAAACTTTAGTGTCTAACCATCAATTTTGTTTTCTAAAAGAAACCTTTCATTTTCCCACAATTCTTCTACTTCTACCGTTCTCCTGTGTATAAAATTTAGAGGTATTTAGAGAACTGTAATACAATAGGCTTATAATGTAATGTAATCCAAAATGAATATTTGGATTGAACGTTTTAGACCCGATTTGTAATACAAAAGTCATTCCGTTCCGACAGTTTTCAGTTCAATTCAATTTTCCATCGCTTCCATGGTTTGCGATTTCATTTTCATTTATTTCTTTAAGTGCTCACGCATTCCAATATTCATTTGATTTTCAGTAATTCTATTATATTCCAACCCCCAAATAATCCCTTAATGGAAAAAATAAGAATATCAAAACTAGAATCTAATATTTAAAGGAAGAATACTTTTATAATTCATTCCATTACGGACCTTCAAACAACCCGAATGCATGTTGATAAGAGATTTAAAAATTATATATATTTATTCTTTCTCCTTCCATGTTTCTTTCCCCTTTTTTTTTCTCCATAATTTTTATTTAAAATATTACATATTGCGAAGTTACTCATGAATCTATTAAAAATTGGATAGTTAAAAAGATATATTTTGGATTGAAAACTTAAAAAATTAAAAAGGTAATATTTTGCAAAATGAAATGAAAATAATGAAATGGAAACATGGGCGCCGAAGCTTGGAGTGTGACGAATACATTTACAATGGGCGGCATTTCAATTCCAAATCAACGCGCTTTTGGGGAAACCCACCAAGCGCCAGCTGGCACCTATTTCGTCTCAATTTATTAATTTCTACTTTCAATTCTCCCCCACACTTATCTCAAATAAATAATAATTCCTTTTTCCCTCAAAAATGTTAAAAGTTTTCTTTTTCATAAATGTAAATATAATTAAAGCCACTAATTGCTCTCCAGCTGTTCCTCTCTTTTCTTTTTATAAAACTAAATTAAAATAAATAGAAAACACTCCAATTTCATAAAAAGCAAATGAAAAACAAAAAGAAGAGCGCTCCACAATAGTATTAAAAGTTTAATTATTATTATTGTTATTATTTGAAAAATGAAGGAAAAATAAATCATTGCCTTTTTTTAGTTGTAATTTCTTATTTTTAAACTTCTAAAATTAGAGTGTTTGACAACCACTAAAAATAGATTTTGAAGTATATTTTAAACATTATTATCAAAATAATTTAAATAAAAATGAATTTTTTGAATTTTTTTTAAGTTAATCTAAATATGCCCCTAATTTTCAGAAAAAATTGTATTTAATGTCTTTAAACTCAAAATCTCATCTCATAAATCAAAAACTTGTTACATATAAAATTTAAAGTTGAATAATTTATTAAAATGCATGCTTTAAAGATTAAAAGATATTTTAAATATGCTTCCAATTTTCAAAACCTAGTAAGCTTGACATAAACATTTTTTCATACAAATAAAAACAAACGAGACTTCTTATATTATCACTCTCTTTAGTCCCTAGAACTGAAAATGCTTGTTAGGGTTGATAATAGAATCTACACCCATTTTGATTCGTGCCATTGTTATCAATTATATATATAATTTTGTATATTTTTCATTTTTCAGTGAAAGATTAATTAGACTATTAACTTAACTTCCAAAATTTACATATGGCTTGTTGATAAATTTGGATGGGCCTCTAGCTTGTTGATCCACTTAGATCGCCCTATGACTGGTTCATCGACTTGGATCAACTTCTGACTTATTGATCTACTGGATTGACCTATGGTCTGTTGATCTGCTTGGATTAGCCTCTAGCTTGTTGATGTGCTCGGATCAACCTTTGGAGTTTCTTACTTCAAGAGCTTCAGAGAGAGTATTCTGATCTTCCGAAAGTCTTTTGAGCTTTAGTCTTTAGATCTTCAAGATAATTACACTCCTAGAGCTTTAGTCTTTTGATCTTCAAAGCTTCAAGATGTTTGTATTCTTCAAAGCTTGTAAGCTTGAGAGCTTTGATCTTCAGACTTCAAAACTTGAGGGAGTTGTGTTTTTCAAATTTTTATAGCCTCAACTTTTGGATTTTTACAGCTTTGGAGCTTCAATGCCTCAGCTTTCAGTTTTTCCATCTTGAGAGGAGTTATATTCTTCAAATCTTCAGAGTTTCATTCTTTAGAACTTCAGATCTTCATAAATCTTTAACCTTCAGTTCTTCCTGAAGGGAAATGAATTCTAGCGGAAGCGTGTGATTGCGTTCTTTGATTTCTTGAAAGAATTAAAAATAAAAATAATTAAGAAAAGGTTAAGCAACATATCTTTGTTGATCTATAATTTTATCAAAATCTTCCCTCGAACCGATAGCCTTCTCTGTGTAGTCTTCTTTTTTCAAGAGATCTTTCTTGCTATGACTCTGGCAAGGATCCGGTTTGTGGGAACCACTTTTTGAAAGAATAGAGGGAATGGGAAAAAGAATTTTCTTAGTTTATTTTGGTTCATTTTTCTAGAATTGAAAACAACCCAATATTTAATTTAATAAATTAATCGATTAACTTTTTAAATTAAATTAAATAGTTTAATTTATTAAAGAGGGTATGGAGTAGATGGTTATTTCCATCCCATTTCACGCTTAAAAACAAGGATGGAAGTTTTTCTTAAAGATTTGTTATGCACTCTCTCTCCCTCTAAAAATCTCTCTCAATCTTGATTTTAGAGAAAAATGGTTTTCCTAAAAAACCTCTCCTACTCCTACAAAAAAAAATTTCCTTCTCTTTCAAAAGATAGTTCTCAACAAATCGGTATTTGCCAGGAGAATAACAGGGAAGATAAGATGGAAGCATTACCGGTAAGATATGTGGAGATTAGTTCGTTGAGCAAGAAAGAAGATGTTGTAGATCACGAGAAGAAGAGTTTTTCATAGGTGAGTTTTATTCTTCCATATAGCTTTGATTAAAAGCATGTTTAACTTGTAGAATGTTGTTTCTCTGTCATGTGCTTTTGAATTCTAAAACAGAAACCAAAAGCAAGACATTCACATGCATCCCATAGGATCAATCCCTTCAATAAAGGTGTAAAATCTCTATTTATAGATGTTTCCCATGTGTCTTGTATGGGCTTGGGCCCAATCTTTTTTGGACCACATTTTCACCACGGGCTTCAATTGACTTAGACTTTTGGACCCAAGTGACTTTAGCTACTTGTCCCAATCTAATTTATAATTTTCACAATAAACTTGGGCTTTCGTTATGATGATGTGGTGAATTTTGGTTGGCCGAAATTTTTCATTCAACCACGTGCATTTTATATCCGCAATATGACATTTGAGTGCAAAAGAAAAATGTAAATATAAGTATGTATATAAAAATGTTTAATTTGAGAAAAGAAAATATATGACACAATGTTCTAAAATAAATTTTGTTTTAGTTCAGCTCTATAATCCGTATTTTAATTGATAGCTTAGTAAAACGTATTCTTCTACAAATCACTTAATTTTTTCATCATATATATTATATCATTGTTGTATAATTGAGGAGCAAAATGACGAAAAATGAGAGCACAAAAATCGAGAAATTATAATATTAAAAGAATAATTAATAAAATAATATCAAAGGAATTAAAATAACTAAATTAAATAAAGTAAACTTAAAATAAACTAAAATAAAGAAAGTGAGATTTTATGGAAAATGAAATTTCTCAAATTTCATTAACCATTTCTCTTCTTTTTTCTTCAATGTGTGTGTTACAATATCCACCAAAAGCCTCTATTTATAGGTAATTTGGCAAGTAGGTGGTGGTATTTCATGGTCACTAAGGATGTGTCATTAGTAGACACATGATTTTTAGCCACTAAGCTCAATTATATAATGGACATTTAATTTGTTTATAATATTCATAATACTCCTCCTGAGATACCCGTTATATATATATATGTATATGTATAATATGTCTCGTTAAATCCTTACTAGAAAAAAATACAATAGGAAAAAAAATCCTAATGATGGAAAAAGAGTATATATTTCATATAATCTAATATTTCAAGAATACAATACATTTGGTCCCCTCATAGGAACATCATTTGAGATCTCTGGTCGTCGAATTCCAATGTTCTGCACCAATTTTTCAAAGGTTGCAGTTGGTAATGATTTTGTAAATAAGTCTGCAAGGTTATCCTTCGAACAAATTTGTTGTACAGGGATGTCGCCATTTTCTTCAAGATCCTGAGTGTAGAAAAGCTTTGGTGAAATATGCTTTGTTCTATCTCTTTTAATATATTTTTCTTTGATTTGGTTATATATGCTGTGTTGTTTTTGTGTAATATTGTTGGAGGATTTTTACTAGAAGACAAGTTACATGTTTCACGAATGTGTTGAGCCATTGATCTTAGCCATACACATTCTCTATTAGCTTCATGAATTGCAAGAATTTCAACATGATTTGAGAAAGTAGCTGTTATGGTCTGTTTTACTGATCGCCAAGATATAGCAGTTCCTCTACAAGTGAACAAATAACCTGTTTGAGATTTAGCTTTGTGTGGATCAGATAAATATCCAGAATCTGCATAACCAATTAAATCAAAATTTGATTTATTTGAATAAAACAAACCCATATCGATCATTCCTCATAGATAACGGAGTATATGCTTAATTCCATTCCAATGTCTTTTTGTTGGAGAAAGACTATATCTAGCTAATAAATTTACTGAAAATGTAATATCTGATCTTGTATTATTAGCAAGATACATAAGTGCACCAATTACACTAAGATATGGTAATTCAAGTCCAATAAGTTTTTCATTATTATCTCGAGGACAAAATATATTTTTCTGCACATCTAGTGAACGAACTTCCATTGGAATGTCCATATAAAATATTTTAAAAATTTTTCTTGTATAGGTTGACTAATGAACAAATATCTCATATGCTAAATGCATAATTTGCAATGCAAGACAAAATCTTGTTTTCCCGAGATCTTTTATCTCAAATTCTTTCTTAAGATATTCTATTGCTTTTGAAAGCTATTCAGGAGTTCTAATTATATTTAGGTCATCAACATATATAGAAAATCCTAACTGTAATTTTTTTATAAAAACACATTGACATATTGGATTGTTTTGATATCCACTCTGGTGATTATACCACATTCGTCCGGATTGTTTCAATCCATATAATGATCTCTGTAACTTTATTGAATATAGTTCTCGAGAACTTGATTTATGTATTTCATGTATTTTAAATCCTTCTGAGATTCTCATATAAATGTCATTATCAAGAGATCTATATAAATATGTTGTCACAATATCCATAAGATGCATGTCCAGATTTTCATACATAGTCAGGCCAATTAAATATCTTAATGTAATTGCATCTACCATTGGAGAATATGTCTCCTCATAATCAATACCAGGTTTTTGTGAAAAACCTTGTGCAACTAATCTTGCTTTATATCTTGTGATCTCATTATTTTCATTTCTTTTTCTCACAAATACCCATTTGTATCCCACAGGTTTGACATCTTTTGGTGTCCGGACTACTGGTCCAACAATTTGACGTTTTGAAAGTGAGTTTGATTCTGCCTCGATTGTTTCTTTCCACCGAAGTCAATCTTTTCTATGTCAACATTCTTCAACAAATTTTGGTTCAAGATCCTCATTTTCAGATATAATATCAAGTGCAACATTATATGCAAAAATATTATCAATAATTACATGAGTTCGGTTCCATTTTTAACCTGTCATAACATAATTTATTGAAATTTCATTATTATCTTTAGGTATTTCACCTTATTCATTAATTGTATTATTAGTCATGTCTAGGGTTTCTTTGTGGATATTTACATCCTCAACCATGTCTTTTTTATTATCATTTATTTTTCTTTTTTGAGGATTTTTACCTTTGGAACCCACTGGTCTACCACGTTTCTGGCGTGTTCCAGATTCATTAGTGACAACTTGCTGTGTTGGGATATCAATTTTCGACAGAACATTTACAACGGGTATATGTGATTTAAGTACTTTCTTTGATCTATAAATGTATCTGGTAATTGATTCGCTATATTTTGCAAATGAATTATTTTCTAAACTTCAAGTTCACATTGATTTGTACGAGTATCTAAATGAGACAATAATGATGCATTCCATGCAGTTTTCTTTTCCAACTTCTTAATTCCTCCCCCTAATGTTGTAAAATTTTTCTCATTAAAATGACAATCAACAAATCGTGCATTAAATACATCACCCGTTAGGAGTTCAAGATATTTAATAATTGATAGAGAATCATATCCAACGTATATTCCTAACCTCTTTTCAGGACTCATTTTAGTATTTTATGTATGAACATGAGATACAGGATGTTCAACATTTATCCCAATTGACATACAGAATTATTGAAAGTTTGGGATGTAAATTCACTAGCATTATTAAGACGAATGATCTTAATTATATAATCAGGAAATTGTGCTCTTAACTTAATTATTTGAGCAAGTAATCTTGCAAATGCATGGTTTCGACTTGATAATAAACACACGTGTGAACATCTATTGAATGCTTCTATTAATACCATAAATTATTTAAATGGTCCACTTGGTGGGTTAATAAGTCCACATATATCACCATGAATTCGTTCAAAAAATGCAGGTGATTCAGTTTTCACTTTAGCTGGTGATGGTCTAATTATTAATTTGCCTTGAGAGCAAGTATCACATAATAATTCACTAGATTAAAGAATCTTCTATTTCTTTAATGGGTGTCCATTTGGATTTTCAATGATTCTTCTCATCATTATAGATCCTAGATGCCCCAACCGGTCATACCAAATTGTAAATATATTTGAATTCATTGTTACATATGTTTCAATGACTCGTATATGAATATAATATAATCCAGAAGATAAAGCAATAAACTTTTCTAATATACGTTTTTCATGTGAGACAGGAGATATGATATAAAGATATTCTATATTATTTTTCTTATCAATCTCAATATGATAACCATTGCAATGCATATCTTTAAAACTTAATAAATTTCTCTTCGATGGACTAGAAAACGATGCATTGTTAATTGTAAATTTTGTTTCTCTAGCAAAATAATATTTGCCTTTTCAAATTCTTTAATCAAGTTTGCAGAACCTGATATTGTATTGACTTTTGCTTTCAACATTGTCAATTTGAAAAAATATTTTCTATTTGTAAGTATTGTATGTGTAGTTGCACAGTCTGCTAGACATAGATCTTCATTTCTCATTTTTGAGTCACTCAACATATGAAAATTGTCCATGATTTTTCATTTAAACAAAATAATTATAACAAGATAAACAAAACTTGAAATACAAAAGTTTTAAAAAAACATAAAAAATAGATGGACAAAACAAACAACATTAATTCTAAATATTATCAAAATTAAAAGAAACACTTGTTATGTCATCATCTGTGCTGATTTCTCTTTAGGAGATTCAAATAAGTCCGCTACATCCAAATTTGTCATATTGAATGGTCAAATATATCATTATCTTGATATGCAAAATTTGCTTCCACATTTTTCCTTTTTCATTTAAGGAAGCTTGATAGAGATTAACTAGGTGTTTTGATGTACGGCAAACACGAGACCAGTGTCCAGTCATCCCCCATTGGAAGCATTTATGCTCATCATATTTTGAATTTTTATCTTGTGGAGCTTTTCCTTTATGATCATCATTTCGGGTGGTTCTTTGAAAATTTGGATGATTAGAATGACCAACACGAAAATAGTAACTATTTCTTCCTCTGCCACTGTCACGACCTCGACTATGATTATTAAAATTTACAACATTTACTTCAGAGAATGGTATTGTTCCAATTGGTCCTGATTCATGGTTTTTCATCAATAGCTCGTTATTTTGTTCAGCCACGAGAAGACAAGAAATTGATTCAGAATATCGTTTAAAGCCTTTCTCTCAATATTCCTGTTGTAGGAGCATATTCAAGGCATGAAATGTAGAAAATGTCATCTTCAACATATCTGCATTAGTAATTTTCTCTCCGCACAACAACAATTTTGAATTGATTTTAAATAATGCGGCGTTGTATCCACTCATTGATTTAAAATCTTGGAGCCTCAAATGCATCCATTCATAACGAGCTTTAGGAAGAATGATTGTTTTCTGATGATTAAATTCTTCCACAAGATACAAGGATCTTTTATTGTTAAATATTCCATCTTCAATCTCTTGTGGAGATGATGACGAAGGAAAATCATAACTTTTGCTTTTTCCTGAAGGATGTTGCATTTCCTTTTTAATTATTTCTCCTCCCAGGTTCATGGCATCTATATGTATTTCAGCATCAAGCACCCATGACAAATAATTATTTTCATTGATGTTAAGGGTGCAAATTCTATTTTTGTAAGATTTGCCATGATAACACTATCACAAAGAATTATATTTATATTAGCAATTTAATAAATACTAAACATGCAAAACAACGTTTAATTTACTAATTATAATAAAGAGAAAATGACATACCTTCATAACCCACCTTCAATGGGAAAATGGCAAGAGCTTGTGCTGATAACGTGTTGTAAAATTGAGGAGTAAAATGACGAAAAAACGGAAGCACAAAAATTGAGAAATTATAATATTAAAATAATAATTAATAAAATAATATCAAAGGAATTAAAATAACCAAATTAAATAAAGTAAACTTAAATTAAGCTAAAATAAAGAAAGTGAGATTTTATAGAAAATGAAATTTGTCAAATTTTATCAATCTTTTCTCTTCTTTTCTCTCCAATGTGTGTGTTACAATATCAATAAAAAACCTCTATTTATAGGTAATTCGGCAGGTAGGTGGTGGTATTTCATAGCCACTAAGGATGTGTCATTAGTAGACATATGACTTTTAGCCACTAAACTCAATTATATAATGGACATCTAATTTATTTATAATATTCATAATAATCATAGCTTCATAATAATCATAACTTTTTACTGTTTTTTTCAACCATTTGAACACAAAAACTTTATGTTATTTCAGGGGGAAAAATATATATTTGCTTGCGTGATATATGGTAGCTTCTTGCTGTTGTGTGGTTTTTCTTAAATATATATATGTATTGCATAATATTTAGGAAAATTACAATGGGAAGAAAAAAAACACAAGATATTTGCAAATAAAGCTATAATTTTTTTAAATTGCAAATATAGCACAAAGAAATTAAACATGATTCCCAATTTTTATATTATTAAGATTTTACTCTCATTTGTGTATTAGTAGGTATATCTGATATACTTTATATTTGGTAAATTAGTCAATTGATATACTTTATTTAAAGATTATCATTTATACAACTGATATGTTATGGACTTTAATTATGTTATGATCAACTTTGTTTGTTCGATTATGTTAAATATTATTTTATTTTTCCTTCGTTTTAATATAGAGTTATTTTCATCCTATTACTTCAATTTTGATATTGATAATATATGTTAAATGCATTAGTTTTGTCAAATGATATACTTAAATATAAATTATATTAGTTAATATGTTTATTTTCAAAATTTTTTATATGATTTTAATGGTATATAAGTTATATTAAATTTGGTATATCAAACTTGTTGGGACTGGTGTCCTAAATCTTTTGGGATCTTGTAGTTTGTAAAGTTGTAAATACAATTTATTTATTCATTGAAATAAGAAGTTATTTTATTTGTTTTTATGCATTAACTCAATCTAATAAACTAAGATCCATTGTTATTTTATGTAAACTTAAACATGTATGTAGTGACATACAAGATTTGGATCATGTTTAAGTAATAACCAAAAAGTCTATAGTATAGGGGTAAGGTTGGGTGTCTTATCCTGGTAACATTACAATACGACCGACTTTGTAATGGTTACAAGAGTTGTAAAGTGTTACAAACGATTTGATCCTAATCGTTCACCTGGAGACATGTAAATGTGGGTATCGTAACCAAAGAGTTTGTATAAGACGGGACCGCAAAATGTTTAATTTCTCTTAGTAAAGCCGTTAATTGTAGAAATTAACATTTCATAGGATGATCATAGGTGACTCCAACTTAATCCTGAGTGGGTTATATACTCCTGTTTATGCCAGCAATCCTTTGATCTGAATGGGTGAGAGTGGCCAATCGCCGACTCAATATGCCTACCATTTTAGAGATTGGAATTCACTCCTTTCTATTCTTAGGGTAAGTAGATAAATTGCTCATTTAAGGGCTGATTATGGGTCTTGAACAAAGAGGCCTCACCCTCTCACAGGCCCAAGAGGGGTTAGTTTATAGTTGGACTATAAAAAATGTTGGTTCATTAGAGGGATCAATGGTACTTAAAGAGTTATATGCAATTACATGGGTAAGAAGTTAATTTGACCCAGTTGTAATTACAAGCAATTTATAAAGGGTCGACTTAGTGTTGATTAGTTATATCCATGGACACAGAAATATATCTATAGTGTGAAGAATGCAACTATAAGTCTTTAGTGGAGTAACCTACAATTAATGAATAATGATTAATTTAGTTAAAGAATTTAATTAATTAATCTCATATCATTGGAGCTTCTAATCTATAAGTTCATAAGGTTCCCTTGCTAGCTCATTAAGGGTTTAAACAAGAAACAATTATTTTGGATTAATTTGAAGTGTTCAAATTAATAAGAAAATTAATTGTATATGATACAATTTATATAATGTATATAGATACATTATAATATAAAGTTATTTTTGAATAAGAATCAAAATATATACTTTATGTTATGAGAGAGATTAATATTTAAATGAGATTTAAATATTAATTATATGAACTGGATTCATATAAAAACTATATGTTAAATTTAATATGAATATGATTCACACTAAAACTATATGTTATGTTAGAGAACATTATTTAAATATGATTCAAATTAAATATATGATATATAATTTTTTTATTAAATTATATATTAAATAAAATTAATTTGATTCGATTTGATTAAATTAAATTAAAATAAAATTAATTTAATTTGGGAGTTATTCTATATGTGTTGGTGGGAGTTATTTTTAACTCTTACCCCACATTCTGTGTGTAAAAAAATTTTCTCCTAAGAAGAACTCTCTCTCAATCTTTCCTTACCTCACCAAAAACCAAAAAGGACCCAAAACTCTTCTAGATTCTTCCAGAGAATAGCAAGGAAGACGTCCTTGGTGGTGTCCCAAGAGCACTCTCTGTGCATTGTGTTTCAAGAACATTCTGGTTGTTCATGCTTTTCGAAGAATCAATTTTCTTTTTGAGAGGAAGAAAGTTTTTAAAGGTTGAATTTATTCTCTCTTCCTATTTATCAAATCATGCTGGAACTTTAACATAACTGTTTATCCATGTTCCTCATTCTTTAAATTTTTAAGTTTTCCATAATGAAAAATATTGATATAAGGCGATTATTCACTTTTGCTGAAGATTCATAAAACTGTGTAACAAATATTTTGTATTTCGTATGTTAATTGATTGATATGCCTAATTTAGACAGAAAAAAACATGTGTATGATATTGTTGATATACCAAATATGAAGTATATCCTCTAGGACACTTAAAGGTATAACATTGACCTTTCAATTATATAATAGTACTAATTCAAAATGAATTTTATGTAGATCATTAGTGTGTATCAATAGTATAACATAATGAGCTTAAAATTATGCAATACTAAATATTTGTTGTGTTAGTAATTTATCAACACACAATCAACTTTTGTTTGAACTGTAACATAAACATATAAAGAGCATATCAATAATGTATCGGTAGTATATCCATACTCATTCAAAATTCAATTTTCAAGTAAATAGATTATTAGTGCATCAATAGTGATAGTTAGACACTTGTTCACAATTCATTTAAAGTCTAAATTAGTTTATCAATATTATTGATCAATGCTCATAAAAAACCAATTTCAAGTATATCATTAGTATATCAACATTTAATCTAAATAAAATTTTAGGTAGAATATTGTAATTTTGATATATCAATTATATAATTTATATAATATTATTTGATATACCAAATATAAAATATATAGATACTAGACATATATACTATTGTAATTCTAGTAATGTTTTTTTTCTTTTTTTTTTTTTAATCCTTGCAAGTGCCCCTAATATATAGGTTAGATTTTGCAAATTGTAATGCAGTGGGCAGGATAAAGATGTTGTCCATGGTTGGGTTCAAACGAAAATTAAGTCCAACAATTTCCGGCCTAAATTGGCCCACAATTAATTATTAATTATTTTTGGGTTGACTCCATAAACAAACTCTTAAAAAAAAAAGTGTTAAAAGCAAACTGATGAATCGCAAAAGAAATAAAATTTGGAAGAGAGAGCAAAAGTAAATTTAAAACCATGAGTGAAAATCTTGTAACATAAGCTAGTTCAATTTTCAGCATGACATTTAATAAAATTGAAGAATAGAAATTAAAAAAAAAAAAAAAAAAAAAAAAANTTTTAGAGCTTATTTTATTTTTAAAAAAATTCATCTGATTTCAAATCAATTTATAACGCTTTCTAGTCTCATTTTAGAGACATTATATGTTTTATATTTTTGAACGAACTCATAATTGAAAACTTCACTTCGACGGGTAAAAATTCCACTATATAATATTATAATTATTTGAAGTGACACAGGAATTGTTAAGGCCTAAAGCTAAAAAAGAAAAAACGTATTTAATGAATTTTTGGGATGAGAATGAAACCTTTTGGTTGTTGTAAGATTTTTAAAAATAAAAATAATTGTATTTATAGGATAATTCTAACCTAATACGATAAGATCAAGTGGGTTGCTCAAACTCGACTTTGGTTGAATTTTGAAGAGGTCAATTTGGACTTTTGACTCAAACTCTTCTCTTCCCTTTAGGCCAAATGGATAGGGGCATACCTATCAAATGGGAAGGAGACTAAGGTTAAGTCCTCGTAAGTTAATTTTAGCTTTTGTTTTTAGCCAAATTCTCCTCTTCCATGCTCAATTGGTTTTTGGGATGTGTTTTTTTTTTTTTTTTTTTCTCGTTATTTTGTTCATTATATGAATTCATGTAAAAATTCAATCATGCAGTGCGGTCTAAATCTACTCATCACCACGGCGAATCCAATAAAATGAAAAAAAAAAAAGACTCATATGGTTAAATAATGGTTTTTGCAAGATTGTTAGAGAAGCTTAGTCCTAAGGGGTTATTTTGTGTCATTGGATCTTACACTTTGTCCAATATTCTATTTGTGACCATTAGGCCTTTTCACCTTCTTCAAGCCCAATTTATGACCATTAGATCTTGCAAAGCTAATAGAACTGCTTGATGGCCAGTTTTACATGGACTATAAATAGGTGGTACCCATTGTTGCCAACCCGTCACAAATCCCAAATCAAATGAATTATGAGTTAAAATAGAGAGTGTTGAAAAGAACTTTATGACTCCCATTTTATATAGTGAAATTCTTCTATGTTTGTCTAAATTTTTTTATGTAAAATATATTATTCTCTCAACAGGAAGACGAGGAGCATGGATGTATAATATATACGATAATCTTAAAAAATATTAAAATTCAAATAAAATCAACTAAAGTAAATGGAAAAAAAAACAATAATAATAACCTCCTGTTATCCAAAAAAAAAAAAAAGTTACCTACAAATGTAGCTTAAGAAAAGTATTATTTTAAAGCACAAAATTATTAAAAATATTCTAAAATACAGTAAAATATTACAATCTATCAATGACAAATATTATCGATAATAGACAGTAATATTTTGCTATACTAATAGATATTTTAACTTATTTTACTATGTTTAAAAATCACATCTAAATAAGAATTAAAATGGTAAAAAAAAGGTCCGAATTAAAAATGGGGGCTTAGAGTGTACTCGCAATAAATAAATACTAATTTTCAGTAAATAAAGCGGGTTTACTTAATTAATTATTTAATTCCACGTTTGACAAAACGACAATTCTATTGGCGCCCACAAAGCCACACATAAAACCGGGCAGTATTTATTCTCAACCGGCTTCTATTCTTTTTTTTTTTTCCCTTCCTATTTCATTTTCTTTCTTCTCAGCTATGGCTATGTCGTCTTTACGATCTCTCCGGAGATCCTCGCCGTCCATTCCCTCAGTCTACTCGGTCCGATGGCTCTCCGTCAATCAACCATCCTCTTCATCGGTTTCATCTTCGACTTCCGATGGCGATCGGTTTCGGATCTCTTCTTCTATCGCTTCCTTTCTCAAATGGTCGTCAGGAATTTTGCTTGTTTCTGGATTAGGGTTTCTTTATGTGTCAGCTACTTCTGCTACTCCACCATTAGCTTTTGCTGATTCAACTGTTGTGGATAGTGCTGAAGATGCCGTTGTCCAGCAGCCGTGTTCGACTTCGTTTTTAAGGAAATTTTCTCTGCCTGAAATATCCTCCAAGTTTCTGTTTGGAGGTAAGAAGTAATCGTTCTTCCATTTCTTCATTGTTTGTTATTTCGTCAGGATTAGGGGAGTAGAAATGATTGCGAGAGATTAGTTAAGTATGGTTGTTGAACTTACTGAATACGTAATTAGTTGAGTAATCGTAGTTGGAAAGGATGGAAATGAAATGGTGTTAGTGTTGCTGAATCTTTGCTCCTTTTTACTCGGTCGTTGTAGATGAGTTTCGTCGAAAGGTATTCTTCAATTATGAGAAACGCATTCGATTGTACAGTCCTCCTGAGAAGGTATCTTCTACTTTTTATATTGCGTATTATACGTTATTTCTATATTTAGTTTTTGGGGGCAATTTACCCCTGAATTTGGGATTGTATCAATTAACATAAGTTATAGTGGAATACTCAAATCAAATTGATACTAGTGGCTTTATATATATATATATATATTTTATAAATAATATTAGCAGTTTTTCATCCTCTTGTCTTCCTCTGTTTTCCTTTACTTAGTTAGAAAGAATTATGTGATGATTTTCATTACTACGTTAGTGGGAGTTTGGGATTAGAAAACAATTATTTTAAGTGATTTTTTAGCTTATTTTTAATGAAGTCAAGTGAAAATGGGTATAAATCACTAACAAATGGTCTAAAATGATTCACTTATAAAAGTTTAGAGTTTAAATTAATACAGTCATTAGTTTGGAGTCTTAATTGATACAATTCCAAAGTGTACTGGTATAAATTGATTTTTTTCCATATTTTTTCGTTGACAGTTTTTGTAACTATCATTGTGAAATATCTGATGCCCTGTCTTTCTTGAAATCCAGTAATCTTTCTTTGCAACTACCCAAATCTAGACTGTAAGAAAATTTTGGTTGAATGATCGACTATTGAATCCAGTTATTAAGATCGGTACCTATCTCAGTAGTGTGACCGTGGCCAAAATGTTTATGAGTTCCATGATGGGATTGCAGAAACCAGTAGGATGAGACTTAGTTAATTTCCAGGCGTCCCCACAGCTTTTAATCTCACAACATATATGAATGTCTCTTATCTTTAATTTTCTATGCCTTTCAACCATGTAAAACTCTTGTGCTCCTTGAGCTTTAGTGGTCCCAAATCTAACTTCTAATAATTTGATAGTAACAACGTTAGGTAGTTTAAAAGTTTATTATATTTGACATATTTTCTTGCCATCTGATTCTTCTTGAAGGTCTTTGAGTATTTTGCATCATTTCGTGCTCCAGATGGAGAATTACTCATGAGACCAATGGATCTAATGCGGGCAGTGATTCCTGTCTTTCCGCCTTCTGAGTCACATCTTGTACGAGATGGATATTTGAGTGGGGAAAGGAACCCTGGGGATCTACGTTGTGCCCCTTCTGATTTGCTCATGCTTTTTGATACAAACAATGATGGGCATGTTTCTTTTAAAGAGTGAGTCATTTTATATTTTTGTGTTACTTATTACACTATTCTTTGTGCTGTGAGATTATATTTCCATTCCATGTTCAACACATCGTGTGCTTACACATATTCTCACAATAGTATTTCGTCTTTGGTTAATTATACTCATACTTGAAGATCTTTTTCTTTGCTTAACAGGTATATCTTTTTAAAAACACTACTCAGCATCCCAGAAGCAAGTTTTATTGTGACGTTTAAAATGTTTGACCTCAACAATGATGGGTACGTAATGTGTAACCTCACTCAATATTTACTTTCACAAATGCTTTAGACATCAGTCTTGCTATTTTGAACCTTGTCAAATGTTATTATTTTCTGAAAGGACAGAACTCTTGATTTAACAGTTTCATGCTTCGTATGTAGATCTGTGATTGTTCACTATCAGCTATGACTCGTATCATCATGATCTTCTAACTCTTCTCCAGCACTTTTTAATGTGACAACCTTTTTTTTTTTTTGGGGTGGGGGGGGGGGGGGGTGGGGGGTGTAGCATTTAAGTTAGACGAGCTGTTGGGAAGATAGAATGCATTCTCGATAACTTACGCTATTGACATTTATATGTGGGACTATTTGCATAGCATTCTCTCAAGGATCTTCAGTGATTGGAGCCGTTCTAAAGGTGCTTGATAATTTCTTTCATTATACAAGGCGTTTGAACTTTACATGATAATCATTTTGAATGTAATTTGTTTGTTTATTTGAGAATCTTTTAACTGAATGCTGAATTCCTAGGACAAGTTTAACAACCAGTAACCTCCTTAAGTATATATATGTATTTTATTGACAGTGGTGCCTTGAGTAATAGTTTTTCCTTTTACAGAGAGATTGATATGGAAGAATTCAAGAAAGTGATGGCTTTGATGCGGTCTCATAACCGACAAGGTGCTCAACATAGAAATGGACATCGTAGCAGATTAATCTTTGATGGCTGTGTGGAAAATGGAGGCCTAGTAGAGTACTTCTTTGGTAAAGATGGAAACGCAGGCCTCCGACTTGAAAAATTTGTCCAATTTATGAAAGATCTGCAGATTGAGGTAACCCTATGCTGACAAAGTCAAGTGTTGAGTTTCTTAATTTTTACTATAACTCGATCTAAGCTACTTGTTGATAAAAGCAAATATTCCTTGCAACATTCCAGAAGTGCTTGATCAGGAAAGAGTTTGGAAAGTGCTCATTCACATTCTGTCTGAATTCTGAACTCCAAAATATTCGTTTATGTTGTAGATGTTGAGATTGGAGTTTGCACATTATGACTATAAATTAAGAGGAACCATATCCGCAAAGGACTTTGCATTGTCCATGGTTGCCTCAGCTGACTCGTCTCGTTTACGTGAGTTGCTTGATCGAGTTAGTATAATGGACAATGAACCACATTTTAGGGACATTCGTATATCATGGGAGGAGTTCAAGGATTTCGACACTCTTCGTAGAAAATTGCAACCATTTTCTCTGGCATTATTTAGTTATGGAAAGGTAAACGGCCTTCTGACGAAGAGCGATTTTCAGCGGGCTGCATGCCAGGTACCATGTTTATAATCAACCTTCTTAGTTCTTACCAAACAAAGTCCATCTGACCCTTATACGTTCTAAAAACTGAAAGAACAAACCACCGATTTTGACTCGGGTGGATTTTATGTAATGTCAGGTGTGTGGCATCAATCTCTCAGACGAGGTTGTGGACATAATTTTTCATCTGTTCGATACAAATTTAGATGGCGAACTGAGTGCTGAGGAATTTGTAAGAGTATTGCATAATCGAGAGAAGGACATTGCTCAGCCTGTGGAGGCAGGAATGATGGGGCTTTTCTCTCGCTGCTGGAGTTGCGAAATCAGCCCTTGATTTTTGCAGGTTTGCTTTTCTTACTAGTTTTTAGTTTGTGTAAAGTTTAACCCTGCGGCCCCTGCCACGTTCGATCTCAAATGCTTCAAAATTGTAGATAATAGCGTAGAACTAGGTAGCTAACTAGCTTATCTTAGCATTGTTCTTTTAAAGAAAAATCTTTAAAAATGCTTCTCCGATAAGCTTATTAGGCGCATTTGTATGTATTTAAATTCATACTTTGTTTGGACTTTGTCAAGTTACTAATTGTTGCCATTGTAATAGATTTTTTTTCATTATTATTATTCATAATTTACGTAATATTATTTACTAGTCTTTTGGGAACATATTTAAGTGAGCTTCATTTTTCATATTATGATTGATTGATAACGTTTACTTGGCCTAAATCTTGTCTAATATAGTTGAATATGGTTTTGATGCTCAGACCTTAATAATTTGAATTACTTTTGTATGAATAGTAAGACTTAGAGATGAAATCTGGGGTATTTTAAAGAATAATGTTATTTTAAAAAATAATGCAAAAAATAGGGTGGTTTAGAAACTAATGACAAAAATAGGGTGGTTTAGAAAGTAATTTGGAAAATGGGGTAGTGAAATCGTGTACCGGGTACACGATTTCAGTCGGGTTGCTGATGTAGCGTAAGTCGTGGACTCGGTCCATGATTACTGCCAAACTCGTGGACCCGGTCCACGAGTTCTAGCCAAACTTGTGGACTCGGTCCACGATTTCGGGTCTCCCAATTTTGGTCACATTTTTACCCTTGTTTTTTTCCCATGATACGTCCAAACTCGTCCGATTTTTTTCCCATGATAAATAACTTAATTAATTAATTACCCACTTAAATGAAAATTTTCTTTTTACTTGTATTCATCAATTATTGTATTAGTTTCATTGATTCTTAATTTTTGAAAATGTAATGGAAAATCATTAATTCATTTAGTTAAAGATAAAAGTTAATACAAATCAGAAAATTTAAAATACAAATCAAGTGCCACATGGTGGTCTTCTTCGCGCACGTTGTCCACGACGAGACACAGACACTTCAAATTATTGTTGCTGGTGGATTACATTGTCGATAGCCTATTGGTTGACGACAGATGAAAATTCATCGTGTGCATAATATTCCTGTTGATGGCAAGAACCAGATGCAATGTCTGGTTGTAATATGGGAGGTTCTTAGTCATCGGGTTGCTCTGGAACACCTTCGTCACGTTGTCTCTGTGTCTACGACGAATACATTGTCGATCAATATCAGCAACAACAACATTGAGTCTCCTTGTATGTTGAATGATATCTTCAACATTTACCATGTTTTGCTCACACATTGAACTCAACTCTGGTAAATTATGTTCCAAGGAGTAATTGTGAACATTGTGGATAAAATTATTCTGCACGATAAAAAGAAAAATATAAGTATAAAAGAATATTCTTAGAATGTAATTGAAAAACACTACGT
The DNA here is from genome assembly GCA_031780015.1 of Citrullus colocynthis. Taxonomy (NCBI): domain Eukaryota; kingdom Viridiplantae; phylum Streptophyta; class Magnoliopsida; order Cucurbitales; family Cucurbitaceae; genus Citrullus; species Citrullus colocynthis. Next base: position 2,744,715 of record QLSR01001487.1, read on the forward strand.
AATAAGATGCTTACCATGCAGTAATAGTAGGCACCGTTAGGTGTGATAAATCTTCAGTCGTACCAGGACAAATAATCATTAGACACATCCGACTCGTTTATTATTTCTCCTTGTGCACAGCGGCCATGACGTGCACGCCAAAATGATATATACTCTGCATAAATTTGACGCCAGTTTTGGTCGTGTTTATCTCTTAAATCGATTTGGTGTAGTTGAGGGAGTGTATTACACAACGTCGGTACCGTTTGCCGCATATCGAATTGTCTCAGCACTCGATTTGGTTGATGCCACTCTACGATATGAAAATATATAAGTGGGCTAACCGTCAATCAAATGTCTTGTCCATCATGACAATAATCAGGCAATAACGACATAACATGTGTATATGGCGTCCAATTGATCTGAAACCATGTACAAGAATAATTAGAACCTAAAAATATATGTAATATTCAATTATATGCAACATATATATTATTACCTGATTTTGCATTAAACGGTCAAATATTGAGCGATATACCAGCAACATGTTTGCTGATTGTTCAGATGCAGCTAATACACCACTCCATCTATCACATGGATATAAAACAATTAAAATACTTTACTAATTGTATTAACAAAAAAATTAATATATACAGAAAATAATACCTGGCACTGAGTGAACGTCCCATAAAATGTTCTGGAGGTTGTAATTGGACTTGTGGTGCAACAATGTTAAATCGATCATAGGCCCATACTTGAAGTAGTATCAGTGGGCCTGCTATAACCAAAGCTTGTGCATGACTAGCTCGACATAATTCTCTGGACAGCCATGCAAGACAAGTACCACCGCACGAATAATTACCAGCTTGCTCAAAACTGGCCAGTAGTGGGAGAAACATTAAGTGCACCAGTGTGTTGGACTTGTCAGCAAACAGAAAGCCTCCGATAAGCTGCATGATATATGCTCGTGCATATCTCTGTATACTGACGTCATCGACATCAGGAGACAATTCTGTAAACTGAGAGGCTAACCATGGGAGACTCAACCTTGAGCCTTTTAAGTCAAGTGGTCGAACACCTAAAAAATCTTCACAAATCTGTTTCCAATCATGCTGCAATGAATCAGTAACAGGCTTTCCGTGCACTGGTAGTCCAAATTGTACTGCAATGTCTACAGCGTAATGGTGCATTCCCCACTAGGCATATGAAATGTGTGGGTCTTCGGTCTCCAGCACTCTACTAAAGCAGTAATGAGGTGCCAGTCCAACTGTACGAATCCAATTTGTGCAACCCCCATAAAACCGGCCTGTTGTAGATAAGGCACTATACGTTCATCGAACGGTATAGTATGTTGAGAAACTGCCTCTCTTCTCCGACAACATAGCACCACGGTGGATGCATTATCCCATACTGTCTGTGATCGGTGAGTATTTTGAAGATATAGCTAAACAGGGTTAGATGGACTAGGATCCATATTCAACATTGTTAAAATAAACCAAATTCATTACAATTTTCAATAAACCAAATACATTACAATGTTAAATAAACCAAATACATTACAATTTCCAATAAACCAAATACATTACATTGTTACATTGTACGAACCACTACATTACATTGTTACATTATAAGAAGTATTACATTACAATGTTAATATTACATTATACAAAACTAGGTATTTTGCTTGGTAAACTATTAATGACTTGAAGATGAAGCACCTCAGTTACGGAGTGGACAGGTACACTTGTTATGCCCTGATTCCTTGCATATCCCACATCGAACTTTCGTGCATGTCTCGCGCCAATCTATCTCATTATGAATTCGTGAAGTTTTGGGTCTACCATGCTCCCTTAATAAGTTTGCGTTAGGATGCACTTTCGTAAATGATAATTCTGGCCAATAGTCAGGGTGTTATGTTGGATGGAAACGACATTCATAGCATAACTTTAAATGAGACAATTTATAGCATTCATCAATCAAATGCACGTATGACAGACGCATGTAATTACAAATGAGAGCATAGAATCTTGAACGACTGCCACTTGTTACAAGAACAAGTCCCCTCTTTCAAGCACACTACTTGTATGTTTTGGCCTTTGTAGGGAGAAAGCATACTGATGCCAGTTCGAACTTCAAAACTTTGTGTTTCTCTGTCAATTGACGTCACTGTATGTGCAGATGCTCGTTTCTCCCACCTTTTAAGCTTTCTCATGGCATATTCTGTGTACATGTCTCCACGATCAAGTGCTTCACTTATTTCTTATCTACGGCGTTCAAAGTATAAGATTGTCCGATAGAATGTTAACCTAACAATCGATGTGATTGGTAACATTCTAGCTCCTTTGAATACCCCATTCAAACATCCAGCTGCATTGGTTGTCATCCACCCAAAGCGATACCCATTATTGTGTGATTGTGTCCATTCATTCAAATCGATATCAGAAAAATATTCAAAACATTAAGGGTTCAATTTCTTTAACTCTTTCATGTTTCGAATGAACTTACGTCTTTAGTGTTGATTTCCAGCCCTAAACACCAAATCTTTAAGTTGCTTTAATTTGTATTTTGAATTGAAATTACTCGCAACATGACGTAAACAATAACGATGATATGCTTTAGGTTCAGTCCAACCAATTTTCTTGTTGTTAATTGCTGCAATGATCCCTCTGTGTCTATCCGAAATTAAGCAAAATCCCTTCTCGATCAGTAACATACTCGTGCAATGCCCACAAAAACCATGACAAACTAGATGTATTTTTCCCTTCAACAATATCAAATGCAAGAGGAAATATATGCCTATTCGAGTCAATAGACAAAGTAGTGAGTAATTTCCCTTTATACTTGCCGTAAAGATGGGTTCCATCTATTTGAATTAAAGGTCTACAATACTTAAACCCTTCATTTGCAGGATCGAATGCCCAAAAAACATGACCAAATATAGTCTTACCAAGCACATCAGAAGGGAGAAAATGCCAATCTATTTGTGTACCAGGATTATAGTGCAAAGCAGCACTCAACCAGTACAGAAGTTCTGAATACGATTTCTCCCAATCGCCGAAGACTGCAACCAAAACTTTTTTCTTAGCTTCCCACACACGTCTGTATTTGACGTTATATCCGTTCTGTTTTTTAAGTGCTTCTTGTAGTACCGCCACAGGCACACTAGGATCAGCTCTAACTAAATTTTGAATTTCAATGCTCATGAAATTAGAATCAAGTTGTGAATTATCTTGTGCCAATTCTGTGTATAAACAAGTATGGTTCTCTCCAAGTTTAGTAATTTCAAACATCTCATGAATTTTGCGCCGACAAGCACGCAACCTCCACCTACAACCTTCATCCCATTGCTTGCATTGCACATACCAAATATCTTGGTTCGATTCTACCACAGATATTTGGTAGTGTTCAGTCACACAATATTTTTTTATTGCCATTTGTAGGTCTTCTTTCGTATCAAATAATATTCCTTTTTGTATTATACTAGAGTTATCTGTAAATTTTCTCCTTTCCTCGAAGATTGATCATTCTTTGTTCACAAACTGAATCAGTAATTTCCCATTCTATCTGTGTAAATATCTCCAATTGAACCAACTCATTTTCATTATCTATATTTCCTTCTTCTCCAAACAATTCATCAATTTCTACATCAATGTCACTATCTGCACAATTTCTAGCTTCAATAATAACTAAATCTTCTGGACGAAACGACATATTTAAATTCGTTTACAACTGTAAAAGTTAAAAAGAAAAAGTAGTCCAAATCTACCCAAAATTATAAAACTCGTGGACCGGGTCCACGAGTTTACTACCCAACATAAATAATTTCTCACCACATTATTTACCAATAATTATTCCTATAACAATAAATGTCGAATAACAATCAACACTAAAACCTAAATTTTTTAAATTATAAACAAAATAAAATATTTGATAAAAACGTCTGCACATAAAATTTATCTGATTTGGTAAAAATGTCTACATATACAAATTTATTCACGCATGCAAAACAAAACTTACAATCTATGCATTTCTATCATATAACTATTGCATATTTATAAGATAATTAGAAAGGAAAATATATATGCATACGTATATGGCGGCGACGGGGGTAGTGGTAGCGGCGGCGGCTGAACGAATATAGTATGTTAGATTTAACAAAGAAATAGTGATGAGATGGTCGGAAAATCGACATCTATATACATACCTTTGTGACAGCGACAATGTTGACAAACGGCGGACAATAGATAAATGAGGAGTGAAATGAGAGAAAAGAGAGATTTGAAGAGTGAAAGGAGAGAAAAGGGAATGGTTTGAGAGGAAGAAGAAGAAGGTGGAGGAAGAAGAAGAAGCGGCCAAAGAAGAAGAAGAGCCGTTGGTTAAAAGGAGAGGGAACTCGAGGACCCGGTCCACAATTACCGAAATCGTGGACCCCATCCACGAGTTCGGTCAATGCATGCTGCATGTAGACTGACCCATGCATTGACCGACGGGTCAATTTGCATGCACAGTAACAAGGCAAATCGTGGATCCGGTCCACAATTTCACAACCCCAATTTTGGTATTTCTTTTCCCCTCACCCTTTTTTTTGAATTATTTATTAAAAAAACATTATTTAAAAAAAAAATTCATGAAATCTTTCTCCTTTATGTAATGTGAATATTTTGGTTGCTAACACTTACTCCTTGCTAATTAAGCTATGTTTGATTTGATGATTAATTTAAGTTATTGGATACACATTGTTGGTGTCTTTTGAAGTTTATATTTAATGGCCTTTAAAATGCTATCATTTTTCTTTTCTTTTTTTTACAATAAGATGAGGTATGAGTATTTAGTGTATATTCGAAATACATTTCAAGTGTTTAATTTAAAAAATAAGTCAATTTGAAAGAAATAAAGTGTTTGGCAATCACTTCAAATGGATTTCGAAAGTGTATGGTAAAACTCCTAGTGCAAAATGTTTAGTTTACTACTTAATGCTATGCTAATATGCTTATGCATAATGGCTTGCTTTGATGAATGCTTATTCATCGATTGGGAACGTCCCTCATAGACATGCTATGTCTCGAATGCAAAGAGGGCGGAAAGAAATTGGTAGATGTCTTATACGACTCGTTATTTTTATGATTTTCTTATCAAAAGAAAATGAATTTTGAAAAACATTTACTTTTTAAGTTAATCTAAACGAGCATGTAAGCTTCAACTGGAAGATGAGTGGGTTGAAGATGAGTGATTGCCCATTATGGTTTAGTTTTTGGTCACTTTTGCCAATAGAACTTAAATATGCTATTTATTACTTTTCTTTCTTTTTCTTTTAATGTTCACTTGTTATTTCAACTATGGAATTATAAATGGATGGTGTCGTCTTTAATGAAATTGATTTCTTATTTATTATTTGCACGGTTGTTAATAGTTTGGAATTAGAAATATGAAGTTTAGTTTGTAAGGAAATGTTTGGGTACCTACCTGAATTTGGTGAAGTGGGTTATTATAGTTCATTCTATGTTTGGGACTCTAATTATAATATTTGTTATTTTTTAACTATTATAACCTGCAATTAACTATACGGTATTACTATTTCATATCCCGTTTTGTTGCAGTGTTTACTATTTCCTACTCCTTTTTTTCTATCTTCATTACGGTGTTTGTTATTTCCTCTCCAATAGTCTAGACTCCAAATACAGATTATTAGAGTACAAACTAAAACAGTATGCATCTTATATACAAACTATTATAACTTACAGATTATTATAACCAACACAATGCTCCAAACACCTTCTAAATTTTTAAGTTCGAGTTTATTTAGTTCAATTAAAAATATCTAATAGTCTTTTGAACTATTAAATTTATTTTTAATAGGCCTTGAATTGTAAAGTAATTAAGTGTCATTTTTGTATTTTATATATCTCAAAAATACTTTTGCCCTTAGAAGTTTATTGAAATTACAATTTAATTCCTAAACTTTAATGGGTAACAATATAGTTTCTATATTTGTAAAATTGTAATAATTTAGTCCTTCAATTTTAATAAATAACGATTTAATCTCTTTACTTTACAATTTGTAACAATTTATCCCTCTATGGAAAATATTTGTATGATTTAATGAATTTTTTTATATATGCAGACTGGTAAACTGATCGGTAATCAAATTTATTTATAAATCATAAAGACTAAAGTCACTACTTGAAAATAGAAAGATTAAATTGTTACCAACGAAACTTAAATGACTAAATTGTTACTTTTATGATAGTTCAAGGACTGAAAGTATTTTTTAACTTAAATTTTTTCTAAAAGATAAACTAATTTTTTTTAAAATCACAAGTATATTATTCATCATACGCAAAATTGAACTTGTTAGACATGTTAAAAATCTATGGATTAAATAAAATGAATTTGGAAATTTATAGTTATGTTTAATACTTTTATAAGTTCGGTAACCAATTAGACATAAACTTAGATTAGTAATCAAAATATAAAATAGTAACATTAGTATTTCAATAAAGAAAAAAAAGGCGTTCGCTCAAATGAAATACAAATACAAAAGTTTGAAAAACAAAGACAAAACAGAATAAGCGAATCACACAAGAAAAATCTCGCCCAACACAACTTGAGAAAAAAAAGAAAAATCATATTTATTGTAGTGATATTTATTGTAGTCACAATTTATTGTATTGTTTTTTAGAAAAAATTACTTTTTTAGTCCTCGAGTTTTGAAGAATACGTGCGTTTGGTCTACGAGTTTTCAAAACATACCTTTTTAGTCCTTGGATTTTTTAAAATAAATGCATTTGGTTCTTAAGTTTTCAAAATGTATATTTTTTACCTTGAATTTTTAAAAATAAGTTTAAACGATCTCTATAGTAATTAGGATTTTTTTCAAACATAGCGAAAGGAACCAAAATATTTACAAATATTGCAAAATTTCATTGTTTATCTACGGGAGACTGCGATAGACTACGATAGATTGCGGTAGACTACTATTTGTGTCACGATAGACACATATAGTAGTCTATCACAAATAGACAGTGTATTTTGCTCTTCGCTGTAAATATTTTCAACAGTTTTACCATTTAAGATAATTTATCTAGTAATTATTTATTATAAATTTATTCTTTTAAAATTACTTCTTCACCCTCAAATTATTTTAAACACATTTTTGTAATTTAAAATTTTATATAATTATATAAAATTTAAATATAAAATAGTTCAATGACTCTTTAAACCTATTATTGAAAATTTAAAAATTAAAAAGGCACATTTTAAAAATTGGAGAACTAAATACCTATATTCTAAAAAACCGGAAGACTGAAAAGTAGTTTGCCTTATTTTTTAAAAATTAAAAGACATTAATGTAAGTGCTTAGACAAGTTAGAAATATTCTTCACCTTCTCCCATGCTTGCTTTTGTGGACAGCGATTCCCACACAATTTGACTAATTCGCTGACCTTAAAACCCTAGAATTCCTCAACATATATATCTATATTAACAAAATAATATATACACAACATATGGAAGAGTAATTTAATATACTTTCTTAAAAAATTGGACAAAAAGTTTATTTAACCTAAAAAAAAAGTGAGCTATAACGATTTTTAAGTGAAAAAGAACGAGAGCTAAGAGAGAAAAAAAAAAAAAAAAAAATTAAAAANTTCTAGTAAAAGATTAAAAGACTTTGTTTTAAAAAGTTCGTCTTCTTCTTTTTTTTTAAAAGAAAAAACTAAAAACTTGTTTGGATTTACTTTAAAAAAATATTTTTTAAATAACACATTTTTATTTAAATTCTTTTGATAAAAAAAGTGAAAAATATAGATTTTGAATAGAACCCAAATACTCCATTTTTTTTTTTTTTTTTTGAAATTAAACACTTGAAAATGCATTTCAAACACACTCTAAATCATTTATACAAAAATTCTAATATTGAGATAGGAAGCAAAAATGATACTTTGTTTGTAAAGAACCTAAAAAGATGTGGACATTTTAGCAGATTGGTAGTGTGAGTTCAAAACGGAAAGGGGAAGACCACACAATTTTCCATCTTTAAAAATAAAATATATGTTGAACTATTCATTTTATTATTAATTGATTATTTTGAGATATAAGAGGTGATGAAGTCTAAATAAGTATTCATTTTAAAATTAAAATTTGACCCAAAATAGTAAATTCAAAGTAATACCATTTGGATTACACATTCAAAAAAATGAAAAAATGTCACAAATTTTAAAAACATGCATGCCCTACTCCTTTCATCATCTTGAACGATGTCCATTTAATAGACAATACTTTATTAATTTGTTTATTTATTTATTTATTATATTATTATTATTATTATTATTATTATTATTATTATTATTATTATTTGAAACTGAGCAGGTTGAACTTTATATAAGGTAAGGGCTGGAGTCCAACCAATTCCACTATTCGACAACTTTCCCAAATATTACATAAAAAAAAGTAAAGAAAATACACACTCATGATCACCCTACAATCATTGTGTTCTCATTAAAGAAAAATTATGATATTCAATATTACTTAATCAAAATCAAGTACTTTGTTAGTGTATAAATGACTGTCAACTTACTAACATAAGGATAACTAAATAATAGTTAGTACTAATTTAATTGAGGTAAGATAGTTTAAATTTCGATACTCTCATACTAGGGTTATGTATGGATTAATTAAGTAAATAAGAAAGATTACAAAAAATAACATTGTTGTATTGTGACAAATTTGATCGTGTGCCATCCTTCTTCTTCTCCACTTCTAACTATGTAGGTTTAACATCTAAACAATATTAATTAAATTATAAATTTACTTGCAAAACTTTAAAAAAGGGTATCTATTAAAATGTATCTAATGTCTCTTTCTAATTCAATTTTTTTTTTTTTTTTTTTATATAAATGTTTGATATATTCTTAACTATTTAGCTTTATGTCAGTAGATTTTTTCTATTGTTTTAGGATATTAGATTCTTGACCTAATATAAATAAAATTTAAATTTTAAAGTACATAGACTTATAAGACATATTATTGAAGATTGAAAAATTAATTAGATATTTTTAAAAATTTATATTTATAATTCTACCTTTTATTTATAGATTAAAAATACTATTTTGATATTATTTTAGTATTTATATTTTCAATGTATCAAAATTTAATTTTTATACTTTCAATAAATTTTAAAATTGGTATTTGTGGTTAGTTTTAAAGTAAATTTGTATTGATGTTAATATATGCATAACAACCTTAACTTCCATTAAAGTAAAGAAAAGATAGGATGTGGAGATGTTTGAAGGAGCATAAAAAGAATTAGGCGAAAATATCATTTTGATTCCTATACTTTGCAATTTGTTTAAATTTAGTCTCTATATTTTCAAATGTCCAGTTTCAGTCTTTGTACATTCAATCAATCTTAAATTTAGTCCCCTCGAAGTTAATTTTTATCAAAATTGATTACATAATCATAATAATTTTAATACAAAGAAACACAACATGTAAATATGTTTTCAAAATATTGTAGCGAAAATGTTAATAAAAAATAAAAAGTAATGAAAAAGCAACTATGAACAAGTAATAGGGATTAAATTTAAGATTTGTTGAGAGTATAGAGACTAGAATTGGACATTTAAAAATATAAAGACTAAAATTGAACAAACCTCAAAGTACAGGGACTAAAATAATATTTAAAAAAAAATTATTAATAATATATTATAGAAGTTTACTAATAAATTAAATTAGTATTGCTCAAGTTTGAGGTACAAATAAGAAAAAAGGTAACTTGAAAAGTAAATGTTTACAATTTGATTGGGTGGAAGGGTCAACGGTATATGTAATTTACTTAATAATAAGAAAGGAAAAAGTTGGGACACGCGCGGGGGACTGGCAACATCCTTTGAAATTGGAAAAGTTGACCTGCCATTGCCATTTCTCGAAACCCTAGAAAAATACCCCGTTTCGCTCTTTCTCCAAGGCGCCTTTTTCTTTTCTTTTCCATTTCTCTCTGGCTTCCTCCTCTCCTCCTTCTCTTCCTGAAATTCTCGGCTCATCAATTTCATTTCGATTCCATTCTGTTGTTTTTATCGCCTCCATCTTTCAACGGTGGTTATTTGATTTTCCATTTGTTGCTCATCAACTAACATTTGGACCAATTTCGTAATTTCGAGCTTCCATTTCTGTTCTATTTGGCTCTCTATAGTTTGTAAGCTCTTGATTTGTATTCTATATTCCACGAATTTTTTAATTTTTGCATACATATGTAAATTGCAGTTTTATGTGATTTGAGGATTAGAAAGGAAGAAGAGTGAGGCTTTGGTTTGAGATTTGAACAAACAACTTTGTGATTTCTGAGTTATTTTGATGGGGAAGCCAACGGGAAAGAAGAAGGAAAATGTTGGGGAGAAGCCTGGAAATGCTAATTCTAAGACTGCTCGGCCGTCTGACCGAAACTCCAAGGCGTTCGATAAAGACACGGCCATCTTCATAAACATGTCCCAAGAGCTTAAGGAAGAAGGGAACCGGCTATTTCAGAAACGAGATCATGAAGGCGCCATGTTGAAATATGAGAAAGCTCTTAAGCTTTTGCCGAGAAATCATATTGATGTTGCTCATCTCCATAGCAACATGGCTGCTTGTTATATGCAGTTGGGATTGGGAGAGTATCCACGGGCGATTAACGAGTGCAATTTGGCTTTGGAGGCTCATCCAAGGTACAGCAAGGCGCTGCTGAAGAGAGCAAGGTGTTACGAGGCTTTGGGCCGGTTTGATTTGGCGTTGAGAGATGTGAATACTGTTTTGAGCTTGGAGGCTAATAACCTGTCTGCGTTGGAGATTTTGGATAGTGTCAAAAACACGATGAGAGAAAAGGGTGTTGATGTTGATGAGAAAGAAATCGGTTTGGGCATCGTAAAGCTACCTCCCGCAGCACATCTGCGAAAGGTAGTTAGAGAGAAACTAAGGAAGAAGAAGAATAAGAAAATTGAGGAAAAGACAGATGATAAGTTGATTGTAGAGGAGAAGGTTGATCAGGTGATTCAGGTTGATCAGGTTGAAGATAAGGAAGTTACAAAAAATACTATTGAGGAAGACAAATTGTTCGTTGAACCGATTGAGGAAAAGCCGGTCTCAAAGACAGTGAAGTTAGTATTTGGAGAAGACATAAGATGGGCGCAGTTACCTACAAATTGCACCATGAAATTGGTGAGCGAGATAGTTCGAGACAGATTTCCAAGCTTGAAGGGTGTTCTTGTGAAGTACAGAGATCAAGAGGGTGATTTGGTAACGATTACTACGACTGAGGAGCTGAGGTCGGTTGAATCATCTAGTCAGCTGCAGAGTTCACTTAGACTTTACATCACAGAGGTCAGTCCTGATCAGGAACCTTCCTACAAGGAAATCAAAAACGAGGAGAAGCTTCCAGAGGTTGATAAAAGAAGAAATGCAGTGGTGGTGAATGGAGATTCAGAAAATGATAAAGAGGTTGTCAGGGCTATGACTACGGTTGAGGACTGGATAGTCCAGTTTGCACGATTGTTCAAGAACCATGTTGGGGTTGATTCTGATTCATACTTGGATCTTCACGAGCTTGGAATGAAGCTGTACTCGGAAGCGATGGAGGACTCCATAACAGGAGACAGTGCACAGGAACTTTTTGAAATCGCTGCTGACAAGTTTCAAGAAATGGCAGCTCTGGCATTCTTCAACTGGGGCAATGTTCACATGTCCAGAGCAAGGAAGCAGGTTTTCTTTCCAGAAGACAGTTCGAGAGAAACTTTACTTCTTCAGATTAAGGATGCATACGAGTGGGCACGAAAAGAATACAAAAAGGCTGAAATGAGATACGAAGAAGCTTTACATGTAAAACCTGACTTCTACGAAGGTTTCCTTGCACTTGGGCAGCAGCAGTTTGAGCAAGCCAAGCTTTGCTGGTATTATGCAATTGCTAGCGGAAGCAAAATCGATTTGGAATCGAGCTTCTCCACGGAGGTCTTACAACTTTATAACAAGGCTGAGGACAGCATGGAGAAGGGTATGCTGATGTGGGAAGAAATGGAGGAGCAGCGCCTGAATGGACTCTCCAAAAGTGAAAGATACAGATCTGAGTTGCAAAAAATGGGATTGGAAAGACTATTCAGTGAGATACGTGCTGATGAAGCTGCAGAGCTGGCTTCAAACATGAGATCACAGATATATCTTTTATGGGGAACCTTATTGTACGAGCGTTCTGTCGTGGAATATAAGATTGAACTACCAACCTGGGAGGAATGTTTGGAAGTATCGGTGGAAAAATTCGAACTTGCTGGTGCTTCCCAAACAGATATTGCAGTTATGATAAAGAATCATTGTTCCAATGAAACTGCACTGGAAGGTAAGTACAAGCAGGCCTCCTTAGAACTTTTTGTTCAATGTATCTTTTCACAAGCTTTTTGTTTTATTAATAGAGTTCCTTATTATTTTGGGCATGCAGGTTTCGGGTTCAAAATCGATGAGATTGTACAGGCATGGAATGAAATGTATGATGCTAAAAGGTGGCAGTTTGGTGTTCCATCTTTCCGCCTCGAGCCTTTGTTTCGGCGCCGGGCTCCAAAACTTCACTTCACTCTGGAGCATTTTTGAGAGTTTTGTTGTTGATGGAGGCATTCTTTAAAGGAAATTTAAAGCAATATTTCAGTTTTCTTTGCATCAAATTTTCTGGTGTTCTGCTTCCCACAAAGATAAAAGGTAAAAGAGCATCTAGTGAACTTGATTATCTCATTTAGAAGCTTTCCATATTTTATTTCTTTTTTAACACCAAAATGCTGTGGTTAAACTTCTATTTTAATTTGTTAGATATTAATACAATCTGTTCATACAATCTATATGAACCATACCATGATGTAAATTAGCGACTTCCATTCTTGATCTCCTTTAGGGGGAGAGTTCTTATTCCATTTCAAGTGGTGTTTATAATCTTCATAGACCCTGTTGTTTGTTACTTTATTATATGCTCAAGATATCGGATCAGAGATGCCTCCTTGGTTTCTCCAAAGCTCGATCCTTTGTAACTTCAGTATATATTTTGTGTTTTGTTTCAGTCCCGAATTGAAGTTTCTGATTCAATTTATGCTTGTGAACTTGTTACATGTTTCTTTTCTTATCGTCCAAGTTACTCATGTCGGATTCTTTTTGTGGTTGCAGTTGTTCTGCACCAGCAGTTTTCGTTTCAATTCGTCGTTTACATGATCAGAGTGTAAGTTTGTTTATAGTTTTATTCTTTTGCACTTTCATTCAAGAGAAGATTGGCGATTCAGCAGCAAAGGTATAGTTATAGAAATATTCATTATTCATCAACGATTTTATAGGGTGAAAGAAGAAACTTTATTTTGAATTTGATTTTTGCGATTTGAGTAGAGAGAATTTGTTGTTTGTGAAATTTCAAGAGCAGTTTGTTTATGTTGTTATAGAGATTGTCAAATTGATTGTTTTGGAATTTGAAGAATGATGGAATGAATTATAGCTACAGCAAATTATTTTTTGTTACATTTTTCTGTGCTTCTTAGTTTGAACTTGTTGCAAATATTTTGGTATTTTATAAACAAACCCTCTTGATTTCTTTAATTTCAGTTTCATTTAAGTTCTTTAAATTATTACTTTCAGAAAGAAAAGAAAAGAAAAAAAAAAAAAAAGGAAAACCAAAAGCAAAACATTCTGTGTTTCAACTCATGAACTACAAGACTTTATTTATATATGAGATAGTACTTTCTCATATCTTAAAATTTCCTTAGGGAAATAAAAAAAAAAAAAATTTTTTTTTTAACTTAATAAATAAAAAAATTTTTTTATTTATTAAAAAACTAATTTTAAAAAATAAAAATATACTAAAATAAAAAAAAAAAAAATTTTTTTTTTAACTTAATAAATAAAAAAATTTTTTTATTTATTAAAAAACTAATTTTAAAAAATAAAAATATACTAAAATAAAAAAAAAAAAAAAATCATAATGACATGAGTGGTGTCCATCCATCAACTTTAGAGATGGTAATTTGTGCTTAGATTTGATATTTTATATGATTAATATAACATGTGAAAAATAACAATACATTTAAATACAAATGCAGAGTTACAAGTCTCACAAATTAACACGATGTTTAAAGCTTTTGGAGATAACTAATTGGAAAATTATCTTAACAAAACTGTGGAAGATATTTACAACTAATAGCAAAATACACCGTATAGATTGCAATATCAATTTATTGCATATAGACAGTAAAATTGTGATTCCTTTTGCAATATTTGAAGAGTAAATTTTATTTTTTCACGTGAAAGATTCTAACTTATTTTGTTAGTTAGGTTTAGTTTAACCATTAAAATATTATTTATATAATTAATTTTATAAATTGAAGGTTCTAATTTCTAAATTTGTAACACCTATATTTATGACTTTTATTCTAAAAAAACTAATTAATTAGTGTGGAAGAAAGTTAATGGTCCCCACATTAAGAAATTCAGTAAAATTCAAACACGTGTCATGGTTTGTTGGCGAGGAGCAAAAGGCGTTTCACTGTTTTTATACGCTACTAACAAAATAAAAATAATCCTTCGCCATTGGCTATTTCTCATTTTCTCTAATCAAAATCTTTCCCTGATCCATCGTTCATCTCGAAGAAACCAATCTCCCCTGACTTTGAATCAAACAGGTTTGCTCAGATCGTCCTCAATCAACGGATGCCGATGATCTCTCTTCCTCTACGGCGGTCTATCGATATGCCTTATGGATTACGGTACTGTTCTTCTTCCTGTACATTGCTGGAAAACGCTCCTCCATCTTTGTAACTACTTACTCCATTTTATTTTACATTTAGGGTTCTGTTTTCGAATTTCTGAAATTCTTTTCTTCTGTTCTACTCCAAAATGCTTATTCATTCCTCATTCTCTTCTTTTTGTTTTTCGTGCTTGAATCGGTACATTTTGCTTTACTTTTGAGGTGGAATGCTGGTTGTAGTCTTGTAGAGGTTTCAAGTGATAGATTATTACTGGCATTGTAGTCATCTACAGTACAGTGTTGATGGCTGGGATATAGAATGTTTTGTTGTCATGGTACATTCCGAATTACAGTCCGTGGAAGAAATTTTGTTAGCATAGTTGCATCAGCATCTTATAATAGACTTTAAGATCCTAAAGTATGTTCTGTTTTGACACACACTAATGATTATGAAGGTACTCTTCATAATACATAGTTAACCACTTTGTGTGTATATATATATATATATATATATATATATATATATATATATATATATATATATGTACTTGTATTGTATTCATGCATTCATGAAACATTGCAGTAGTGTTTGGCTGAAAGCTAAACATACAATTATTTAAATATAATGTTTAATCGCGTATAATCTTTCAAATTTTGGGCCATATGCTTCCCTTTCCTTCTCTTGCATCCTCGAGTTTCTGTTTTGTTTTGCCTTACATCTAGTTTTTGGTTTTCTTTTGAGAATAATTCTTACCTATTACTAGTTAGTTGTATCTTTCCCTACCATACACCCTTCAAATTTGGACAGTTATTTAACTTTTCAGAACACAGAAAAACTTACTATCCTTTGCATTAATCTCTTCTACTTGTTAGAATTAACCAAACTTAGTGAATAAGACACCCATTACTATTTCAAAAAGTTCAATGGTTCAATCACCTTATCCTACCACTATTAAACTAAAAACACAAAATAAAAAATAAAAAATAGAATAAAATATCATTTAATCTTTATACTTTGGAGTTTGTTGAATTTTAATAAATTTAAAATTTACTAAAAGTATATAGACAAAAATTGAATATTTAAAAGTATAAAAACTAAAATTAAAGGTACTGTATTCATTTCTAAAGGTGTTCATTATGGTTCAATCTCCTACCCCACATCGGTAAAGATGGACGGGTGAGGTGATGCCCCCATCTTTCAAGCCGGTATTCTCTAATTTCATGAAATATATTTACGATGAAAATAATTGAGCCCGTATGTCGTAGATCCACAGTTTAATCGGAAGCTAGTTTTTGGAGTTCTGAAGTATTCGCTTAGGCTGATTGGAGTAATCTTTGAGGAAAGACTGCACAAAAGAGAGAGAGAGAGAGAGAGAGAGAAAGAGAGAGAGAAAATTGTACACGGCTCTCTTGGACTCCAGACATTTTGTAGATATTCCACTTCTGCGCTAGTTAGGATTGGCTGCACCCATTTCCAAACTCATGTTTTTGTAATAGAAAAAACAAAGAAATTTATTCTAAATTTCTTTTTTATTAAGAAAAATTGACATCCGATGGGTGCCGGACTACTCCCGAATTTTTTTCTTAGGAAAATTAGTTGTTAGAATTGTTAGTCTCTGTAGGTATCCTGCCCTATTGTCTTGTACATTCTTGTGTTTGACTCGTTACGTTTGATAATTATTTGATTTTTATTTTTTATTTTTTTTGAAAATTAAGCCAATAAATGCTTATTCCACCTCTTGATTTCTTGCTTTTTTACCTCTAAATTTTGAAAACTAGAAAAATTAGTTTTTATAAACTTGTTTTTTATCTTTGTAAGGATTAGACTCTTATACGTAAGAAAAATGCTAATATTTGTACTAAAATGAAATATCCTTAATTTTTATAATTTTTTTTTTTTTTTTTTTGACATTAATCATGAAACATTAATATACTTGTTCCTTTTTTGGAAAAAAAAAGAAGTAATTCATTGAGCAAATATTTATTTATTATTATTATTATTTATTATTATTATTTTTTTTACCGCAGCTGTAGAAGCAATTATGAGGATGAAGTGTTAGATCAAGGCTTATTAGGCATATAATCAAAAGTCTGAAAACACTCCTCCTTAGACAGTTTTAGAAGTTAAAAGATAAGGATCTAGTAGGGGGAAAAAAACTATTCTTTTAATTTAAAATTTAAATAGAAGGATGGACATGTGAAAATATGGTTTTCCTTGCATCACGATATATAATGTTCTAAATCATCCATAATATAAGATTGGCAATGCATGTTGTTGAGCTTATCACATTTTGCTTTCCATCTATAATGCCATTTCTACTCGAGAAAGTGGACACCCATATATTGTTTTTCCTTTTGTGTAACTGCTCATTTCTCTGAAATTTGCTCTTGATTTCTACAATTTACATAACATAAACGCATGCATTTCTTTATCACAATTTCTTTTAAGCTTTCATGATCATCTCTGTTTCTCATGCTTTTTCTTATTGCAAACTTGAAGCTGATCGTTTTCATGTTTTTGTAACTGTTTATAACGTAATATGAACCTTTGAATAGGTTGCCTGGCCTTCGTTGATGTAAGTTTCTTTTTTAGCCTCAGGTAAAGTAAGACACTGTTGACAAATATTTTGACTCCCAGGCCACAGTCAACTGTTTTTCTTTTAAGAGTGTTCAAAACAACTTATAACCAGATAAACTAACTCATTCGATCCAACACAACCCAATACATATAATTCGGGTCAAGTTGGGTTAGGTTAGATCCAAATAACTAAAAAGTTTATAAGTTAAATTGATTCTTAGGTTCACATAAAATTCGTTTGAGTTTTACTAAATCAACCCAAACTTATTATTATCATTATTATTATTTGCATATGTTATATAAAACATATATTTATTTTAATTTTATTTAATTTCAAAACTTATTCGGTTATTTATTCTCCTACTCTTTAAAATCTAAGCCTTTCGGGAAATATTTTCTCAACAGAATTGCACATTCTTTAATGTTTGAAAACATAAAAATATATATCACATTAACTTTTTATTTTTTTTTCTCAAAATAAAATTTTAATAATTAACAAAGACAACTCAAACCAAACCCAACTAAAAAATTTAATAGTTGGGTCGAGTTCATTATTTAACTAGAGTTGTCTGTGTTGAGAAAAATTAACAATTCAAAGAATTAAATTTGATTTAGAATGTGTCCTTGAAAAGATAAATGCGGCTTTTGATAAATAACGGAGAAGTATTCCTGAAGATAATTTAAAATTTTTCTCCACTCTACATACTGAACAAAGTAGCAGATCCCTAATCTTCTTGATCTCAACTTCTGTTAACTTTGTTTCATCTAAAAGAATTTCTATAGTACTTAATTTTCCCCCCGAATATAAATATAGGTATGATTAGTGAAAATTTTATTTAATTCTTATAACATAAAGTTGTAGCGACAAATTTACCTAGAAAAGAACAGTTAAAAGACCAAAAATTAAGAAAATGGGTTTTACTCGTGATGCCGGATGGGTTGATGCAACGTTCATGAATGCCGGAAACTGCCAATTGCTTTTTGAACACCAGGAAATCTATCTCCCCATCGAGAATATCCTGAAATCAAATTTAAAGGCCTCTCTTTCAACGTTTCCAAAGAAAAACCACCCTCATCATTCTTCTTAATTATAATTTATTTCTGTAGCTTAAAAGGAAAAGTTTTAAATGTTAAGATGTTAAAAAGGTTGAAAATAGTGAAAAACCCATTTTTGGTCTCTAAATTTTGAATCTAGCTTCTATTTGATCCCTAAGTTTCAAAATGTCCATAAAATTGCAACATTCTAAAATCTAAGGCTAAATTGAAATCAAACTCAAAACTGAAACGACTAAAAGTGTAGCATTTTAAAACTTATGGACCAAAAAGAAACTAACCTCAAAACCTTTGTTCTATTTTCTACTCTTTTCGTCTCACTAGTACTGTTCTTACATTTCCATTGACATCGTTTGGGAACTCTGGTTATACTTATCAATATAGATATAGCAGGGGATTGCAATGGCTGGAGTTGGAAGTAACGGCAAGGAAAGAGCCTCCTTAACGAGCGTGCTTATTTTGACTCGAAAGCTAAAGCAATTAATTCGTCTCATCTATGGATTTGGATATTTGTGTGGCTACTAAAGCCCGCTGATGTTTGGTTTGGGAAGATTCAAAGGTTTTCCTCGTTCATTCACTCCAGCAGTTTGTTCGTTTTGAAGCTGCAAGTATCTTCGATTCAAGTTATGTAATTTTTTCTTTTCAAGTTATCTGTTTGCTTTGGAGGACTTTTATTTACTCTGATTAATCATGGGTCTAATTCAGAGTACTCTTTTTGTTTCCTTATATTTTGAGTGTTAGTTTCTTCTCATTTTATCAATAAAAAGTGGTATTTCCTTTAGAAAGAAAAACATAATAATAATAATAATAATAATAAAAAGAAAATGCTGAAGACTTCCAAGAACGAGTGACATAATTAATATATTTTTAATTAAACCTATGTCTGAGTATGCGCTAACCTGCAGTGACAATCTCGAGAAGATCCATCTGTGCCATTTCATCATCCTGAAGTCCAAACAAATTCAACATTATATAATCAACTCCAACGCTTTTTGTTTTTTACAATAGATGGGGTCAGAGATCTATAGTACATAGATTTAGTTGAGCTATGCTTTCTTTTTTCCTACTTCACCACTATTATAAAATTATAAGTTAGTCCCTAAACTTTTAAATTGGTATCTAACAAGTCTCTAATTATTAAATTTCTTTTATTAAGTCACTGAATTTAAAAAATGTTCAATAAATCTAGACTTCTAATCTTGTATCTAACAAGTGATACACATTTAATAGTTTTAAAAATAATTAGATCCATTAAAAAGTAAAATTGAATTTTATACGTAGAAGACCTGTGAGTTTTGAAAAATGTGGAATATGTTAATGGGCTTTTAGATATAAAATTTTTTTTAAAAAAATTAGGGACTAGTTACATATTTTTTTTAAGTTGAGAGACCTATCAAACCCTTCATAATACATAGAGACCTATACAGATTTGAAAGTTTTAAGGGCAATACTTGTAATTTAACAACAAAATAAATAAACAAATAAAATAAACACAACATTGTCACTGTTTACCATACCTGTTGAGACAAAGCGAAGATTCTCGAAAAGAGTCGGCATAACTTATCGAGAGATTTATCAGCAAAAATAGGATTGCTTAGAAGAGCATTCTCTGAGGTGAAATCAAATATTAAGGCACATATGCTGGCAGCCATCATCATAACAGATGACTCATTGGAATCCTCTACAACCATGATCAACAATTTAAATTTTAGAGTTACAGCCATATTATGAAGGTCCTCAAAAATAAAAAAACAAAAACAAAAACAAAAACAAACAAACACTGAGGTGATGCACGTTCGCATGATATCTAAAAGAAAATAGAAAACAATTTCCCCGACATGAGCATAGTTAAGCAATAGTTGATATTTCCTCCTTTCCTTGAGGTCCAAAGATTAAATCTTCATACCCCACATTATTAAAGTTTCTAACCTCTGCCAATGCACGTAAAGGCATTGAGATAAACCATTGTTCATAAGTTGGAAGTTTCTTCCCTATACTAATTAGGACCAAAGATATTGTGTAAGAAATGACTCCAATAAACCAGGCATTAGATGGTATCTTTAAACGTCGAGGCAATAATTAAAGGTAGTGATCCGACGTGCAGGTAAAGACAATAATCAAAGAAAGATACCAGTCGAATTTGCAATTGCTTCCAATAGGTGAATAAAAGACGATTCGCCACATAGAAGTCCAGCAAGCTCTTTCTAGAAAAGAGTACAAGCACCTTGTTACGAAATTGGATGGGTTGTACTAAATTGACACACATAATTTGAGATTCTCTTATAGATGACTAGATGAGTACCTTTAGAAGCACATTCAAGATTGTATCACAAGCCAAGAAGATGGATCCATCATTGTCAATCCAGCCACCGTTCTTGTGAATCAAATCTACAAGGCATTTCACAACCTGCGTGCAGACCCAAATGCTCAAAATGAATAAGAACTTCAGCCTGACAAAAGTACTAAGAACCTAGAAGGTTTCAGTGCATATTGATGAATGCACAAGGCTATTTGTATAAAAGCCAATTTGGGATTGCAATTACTTACAGCTGCAAGACCTCCAGAAGAAACCAAAGTTTTACATCCTTCAACGTTCATTGTTATTTGACATAGCATTGGAAGCAAGAAGCATATAGAGTTGAATGGGCTGTCATATGTAAATATAGAAACAAAATTCAGGTATTTCATTAACGTACAACAAATACCATATTGTCCGTAACTGGGAGCTGACAGACCTCTGTTCATCTTCACCTTCAATAGAGAGCATGTAGTCCAAGAGTTCCTCAACTTTTTCTGTCCATGCATCGGGGGTTTGTGCAAGAAAGCTGGAATGAAAGAGAAAATGATGTTTACTTTAGGCAATTCAAGTAAAGATAGAGTTCAGTCTAGTTTAGAATATCTTGCCTCCCAATAACCCGTACAGATGCTAAAAGGTCATCTCCTTTTCTCTGTCCATGCTCCTGTAGAATAATAAATGACAATCCTAAATAAGAAACAGTATGACCATATCCTACTATGCTATGAGATTCCCGTGATTACCTTTGCATCTTGCAAATATTCTAGCACAACACCAGTAGTCTCATTAAGCCCTCTAATCACTTTCATCAGTATGTTTTCATTGATAAGATCTCCTACAAAATATATTGTGCCAGTTAATCAAGATATCATTTGAGTATGAAATAATTAAAAGGAAAATAAGTCCGCATTGCTGAATATATTGGCCAAAGGTCAACATAGGATCAGAACATCATCACAACATTAAGTTGTCTCTTTGAAACTGTTTCTTGTATATATAACAAACGTTAGAATCAGTCCTACGTTTTCTATATTTAAAACAAACACCTTATACCATCCAAACAAGAATAGGCAAACAAAAACGCAGAAGCAATATTGAGAGGTTAATAATCCTACCATGTGCTCCCCTAGAAAGATAGAAAGACCGACTATTTCACAAGCACATCAAGTGACATATATGTCCATGCTCCATGCTTCACCCTCCACCTTCTTCAACTTTTACGTAATTTTATTAAGATGAATCCAAGTCCCCTTTTTTCTTGAGCAAACTATTTTGATGCTTACTGAGAATCCAATCAATACAAAATTTGACTTCAATCGAGAATAATCTAAAATTGGAAACTGTTAAATTTTAAACATAAAACGCCTATATATATATCGATGGTTGGGTTAAGTCATAAATATCCTTGATTTGTTTATGCCCCCTTATCCAAGTGATTAGGGAAAACCTCAGCAAGTGGATACCACGTGATTCTATCAAATAAGCGAAGGAGTTGTTTGGGAGCTAGCTTTCGAATGGGATTGGGTTGTAATGTAATCCAAAACTCATTTGAATTGAGCATTTTGGCCCAATTTGTAATATCAAGTTTATTCCATTCCAACAATTTTCATCACAACCTCTTTTCTACCGTTTTCATGCTTCACAATCTCATTTTCATTCCGTCCTTGATTCCTTGCACAGTCCAACACTCCTCTCCCAGTAATCCTAATTATATTGCAACCTCCCAAACAGCCCCTAAATGGGATAAACTCTTAAACTTACAATTAGGAACATGGAGACTGCCCAAGGATTAGGGAAAACCTCAGCAAATGGATACCACTGCCCTACATCATCCTGCCCCATTGCAGCCCTTTCTGTAACTAACAAAATATGACCCCCCCCCCCCCCCCCCCCCCCCCAC